>JALLAR010000969.1:0-11706 GCA_036939335.1 Conticribra guillardii
CAACGGGTTATTTTTTATCCGATCACGGACGGACAATACATAGTCCGTCCGTCCAAATTAGTCCGAAATCGGTCAGAAAAAATCAAAATATATTATTTTATCCGTCTGACCCTGGCGAAATGACGTCATCTGTGTATGTTCCTGACAGCCTTTTGTCCGCTCGCTATCGTAAACTCATAGATTTTGGTCATGCGAACTCCTTGTTCTCTGTTATGACGTCATGTTCGATTTTCCGTACTAATGTCAATCTGTCTCACCTCTCTAGTGCCGCTAGACATTTGATTCGCAAAATGTCGAGTGCTCCGATGGGGGGTGTCTAGCCGTAGATCGTAGACTCGACATCTGTCCTTCGTAGGACAGATTGCTCGACCAATAAAATAAGCTCACAATCACCTTGACAATCTCTCATGTCCGGACTTTGTGGCAGTTGTCAAGTCCTCATACCTCTCCATTGCGAGATGTTTTGGATGTTCTGAAATAATAGTGAGCTACCCTTACTAAAGCGAGGAGCTAGTGTAGGAATTAGTATTAGTCATATAAAAACGGGGGATTGCCCTCAATGACTGGGGTCATAAGAAGGAACATAGAGGAACAAAAAAACTGTTCTAAAAACTTGAAAAATGAAGGATCCCCGGTCATAGTGGTAACAAAGCTAAGAGCAAAGAGGGACTCCCCAGATCCAGACCCTCGACCGGCAAGTACTGAAGAGTGGTGTGATCCATCATTATACCAACCCTTTTCTTCTATTTCAAGTGTATTTAAGGGTTTTTGAATATAGTCAATGCACAAAGCAATACACTTCTCAAATTGTATTGCATGGCCTCACAACCTGTCATTATCTTTTTTTCTTGGGGTGTGCATTTTGCCAGTATTGATTTTCAATCTAAAGCAAGTTGGGATAACAATGACAATGGGGGTATTACTATTACTAAGATTACTACAAAGAGGTTTCCCCTGTGCCGGGCCTCAGGAATCAGGATCGCTGCATGTTTTTAATGATGTGCAGTCTAACAACAAGTGGATTCAATACAAATATAAAATGCCTGCAACTCAATCAATTTCAAATTTCAAACATGGTACTTCCCCTCATTTTCCAAATTTCATACCAGGGATACTATTGTTTTGGCTACTTATTCACCTCATCAGATCCCCCTCCTTACTGCTGCAGAGCCATAAGAACCTCATCTTGCAAGTACATTGTCCAGTGATCTCCTCTCTAACATTAATAATTATTTTCCTTGTTTTGTGTGAGTTTAAACCTCTTCTAATAAAGATTCTTTCCCTAGCACAAAGGCAACAATGTCTGGTCTTTGCTGACTTCATATTAGCATTAGTGAAATCAGCAAGGCAGACCAAAGAATTTCCACTATCGTCATTTGGCGCCACCACAGTGCAGTTTTTCCTCTACCTTTTGCTTCATAATTATCTGTCAGATGCTCAAATTGTTGTTTGGATATAGTTGAAGTGCAGTTGGCTCCATATTGTAGTCATTTTGGGATAGGGAGTGGTGGTCTAGAGCTAGAGAAGCTTGGTCATATTTGTTGGTTCATAAATTAGTGCAATCTGGGATGATGAGAGGCAATAACAACATCTACTTGACAACTTCTTAAGAGACACAGTATCATTATAGTAACAGTAGACATCAAAAACAAATGAAAAAAACAAAAACATGAGCTGATCATTTTAAATAACTCTACCACAACTCATGCAATGAATGATAACATTTTTTAAGGGTATTATTGGATAGTCTACTAACCCCACAGTTGCACATGTCCATGTATGAAATGCCATGTTTTGTTTGATTAAAATATGGATGAGTTCCTTCATGAATGTGGATAATTGGATGTCGGATCTAGGTACTAGTATCTATGAAGCTTGATCATATTCATGAATAATTGTTTCACATTATGTTATGTACTACAATACTATTGGCTTCGATTTCAATATTTGGCACTCGTTTGACCCCTCTTATGTTGTGTATGTATGATATTTACTACCTAAATATGCTACATATAGTAAAGGCCCTAAAGGTCTTTTCTTGACAGAATTTGCCCCAAATTCAAAAGGTCATGTTGACATGACACCCACCCCCTTCAAGAACATCTGATTGGACTTTGGAGACAGATAATGTGTCAGTTTTGTTTCAAACATGTGTCTCTATCACTACCATACCTTGGTGAATCAGGTTGTTGCATGTTGAACTTGTTGGAGGTAAAGAAGGAAACTGAGACACTATATTGTGGTTCATACTCCTAATTCATGTGGGGCACATTGTCATTCTTGTTGTTTTGTAATGCTTCAACATTAAGTTTTATATTGTGTCCAGTGTGCATTGAGAAATGACTATTTTGGTCATACATCTAAGAACCAAAAAGTACCAATGGTGGTAATTTTATTATCATCTAATTACAGGGGTGCAAGTCAAACTCAATGGTCGTGGTTCTTTTTGCTTAATGGCACTTGAAGTACTGTGTTCTGCTACATACAATCATTATGATATACAATGGATTAATAGGGTACTTTGAATATATTATTGTAAATGATAGGGATAGTGTATTGTGGAAGTACTAGTCTAATGACAATCAGTCACCAGTTTTAGTTACCCTCAATGACTGTTGAACTATTGCAACAAAGATACTGTGCTGTAATTAATCAGAACCCATCTTATTAAATAAGACAATACCCAAGTGAGGTGGAGATGACAGTGTGTGGTAAGAAACAGTGGGTAATGGGCTGGGTTTGTAGACTGACCGCCCAGGCTCCAGGCCCAAATCACTTGTCAACGTGTGATCACAGGGGTGAGACTGTTGTAGTGGTACTAGTTGTGCAGTGGTGATGGTGGTGGTGGCAATCAGAGGAAGGGAATAGTGTGGTAACAATACTTGGGTTTGGTATTGTTTTGAAAAAACTGATAGTTCCGATCTTAGATCTTAGTTGGATTTGTCCCAGGTTTGTCCCCATTTGTCCAGAGATTCTTGGGGATGACCATTTTTTGGGACATGAGTGCTTAGTTGCATTTGTCCCAGTCCCAGGGACATTTTGATTTGTCACCACATGTCCTCAAACTTACTAGAATTTAGTTTGTAACACCATTTGTCCCCTGATATTTGACCCCAAATTGCAAAGGACAAAACAGCTTGTCCCTGGGGACAAATCAGGGACAAATGGGGACATCATGTCCCTGGGACAAACCATTTGTCCCAAAAACCAGCCTCCAAACTGGGTAAGGGGACAAGGACAAATCCAACTAAGGTTCCGGTAATGTTTTGTGTTTTGTTGATTGATGATGTATGATGTTGTTGAATCATCTTGAATCATCTGAAAAGAAATTACGTGTGAAAGCCACCATACCTGTAAGTTATCTTGAATTTGCTAAAGGCTAAAGGTTATGAAAGTTCACATAAAACATAGTCGTAAAACAAACAAGAAGCAAGCATGCCTTAACTATGTGTGTCATTTTTGCTTACACAATCAATATTCTAATCTGATGAAAATAATGTGAAAGCCCTGATTCAGGTATTTGAAGACCTGCTGTGCCGGCAATAAATTTGCTAGACATAATACTTATGCCGACCGCTAAAGTCGTCTCGAGATGACTTTAGCAGTCAACATAAGTGTTATGTCTAGCAAAAGTACTACACAAAAATGCAGGGGCTAGTCTGTTGTACTCGAGACGATATTGCATTTGGCCGATCCTGATATTGTATTGTCTAATATTGTGCCAGTGTGTCTGGTGCATTCATGCCTGGTACGGTACACGCGGGGATCGAACCTATGGGGATCGAACCCATGACATGGCTTTCGTGTAGTACTTTTGCTAGACATAATACTTATGTGGACTGCTAAAGTCATCTCGAGATGACTTTAGCGGTCAACATAAGTATTATGTCTAGCAAAATTATCTTGTACAATAATTGATTACCATACTTTATTTGCAGTCCATCTTTTTATTGTTGATTAAGAAGGGAATTGAAAAATGAGGACGGGATTTAATTACTACTGCCTGAGAAAGATTCCTTTGTATGTTGTGCTATTGGTGTTTGGCACTAATTTTAATAGTGATTAGGTTATCTCATGCAATATGTTGTCTGTTGAGTGAATATTTGCTGAGATAGGGAGGCATCTGTGATGTGGGAAGTTTTGGTTGGCTGAAATTGTGTATTGTCACTAGAGCTTCATTTGAAGAGTAAACAGTAAACACGAAGCAACACATCCATCTCTTGAGCTTCCTCTTCTACTGCCTGTTAAGACCTTGTTACAACCCTAGCTGACCCATTGCACAATGCAATAGTTTCACTCACATCAATCAATCTTTTTGTGTTCCCACTCCCCTTGATTAGCATGTACTTGCTGAGGTCACAACCTGTCACAAGATGTCATTAGGAGGATACTCAATAATTTTTGCACATTCTTCTCAACACATACCACATCTTCCTCATGGTGTTGGTAATAACAAGGATGTCCTTCATGACAGCCTGGGACCATGGATGAATACTATGCATCGGAGATGGGATTGGAAAATCAGCTGGGATATGGATACGGGGGACATTATTAATGTAATGCCAACAGGCCTCAATGAATATTACTCCTTTGCCGGTGGATATACAAGGATGAACCAAGTGTACAGATGGCGCAAAATCTCCAATCAAGCTCTCCCAGCTGATGTAATTCCATGTTCTGTACAAATTCTTTGACCAGGGCACGTGAGATTTTTGAATGATGGCACTGCAATGACAGCAGCAGATGAAGTGAATGCTCCCTTTCTTACCACCCTCTAATCACATGGGGGTGCGTGGATGTGGGAACATATTGAGGCTGATGACAATGACTTCTCCTGGATTGCAGATGCCCTCAAGCATGGTACTATTATTGCAGTAACAGATATCTTATCACCAGGATATGGCACCTACAATCTCTGGTGCTGGCTGGATCCTGTATTGTTTCCGTACTGGGAAGCAGGTCACCGGTTCATTCTATGAAACCTTGACTACTGATGGTGTATATTGAAGAGAATTGCTAGGTATGCTAGTGCTACATGTGTTCCTCTATGCAGTGGAAGATCACTTCAAATTGACTGGCTGTCCCACACATATTTGGTGCGATTGCAAATGTGCCTTGTATGCTATTAAGCATCTTTGAAAAACGAGTGTCTACTGGCACCAAACATGCTGATGCATTCTGTGCTCTGGGCGGTGTCTGCTGGAAAACAAAGACAGAACATCAATATTTGCATGTATTGGCGTACCAAGATGATGTCATGTCATCGGACTGTTTATCCATTCAAGCCCAACTGAATTGCATTTGTGACTCCTTAGCTAAAGCTGCAGTCCGCTGAGGCCATTTTGCGGCTCCTAGAATGGGCCGTCAAACCCTGCCTTTTGAAAAAGTTGCTGGCTACGTTTGTTGGAGCAAACAAACATCAGATGTCAGCAATGATCTCCGATACCATATGGGATGGGTCCAAGAAGCCCAGGAATGGTACAATTCCCACAACATCATGCATCTGACGGCATTTGACACAGTGGACTGGCCCAGCCTACACGCTACAGTCAAGAGCAAACCACAAATGTATCAAATTTGGCTCTCAAAACAAGCCACAAATTTCTGTGCTACCGGCAAGCAACTACACCGTATCAACCCAACCGCCTCCTCTAAATGCCCTGATTGTAGATAACCTGGGGAGTGTGCTCACCATCTCAATACGTGTCCAAGTGACAGACACAGACAGTTGTTAAGAGACTCGGTTACTAGTCTCCAGGCATGGTTAAAGCAAGGCTACACACATCCGGAACTTGCGAGATGGGTCCCTGACAATATTAATGTATGTGGAAGAATCAACTTTACTGCATTACTAGGATGGATGTCACCAATTATGCGAGAGCTTGGTCAATGCCAAGATGCCATCTGATGGCGGGATTTTATGGAGGGGAAAGTAGCAAAGCAATTCCTCAAAATTCAACAAATCCATATGCTTTCTTCTAACACTCTCCTAACCCAACAGGTTTGGAGTTTGGATTCAAACCTTCATCTCTAAAGTGGTAGACATCTCCCATGCACAATGGATTTATCGGAATTACTCCAAACACCACCACCAGAAAGGCATGCTCCAGTTGCAGGCCTGGGAAGATGTTTTGCGCAAAATTAGTTGCCAACTTGAGCTCCCACCTTCAGAAATCCCAGAGTCAGCCCAGTACCTGCTAGAAATTGATCACACACAAGACGGGTTTCATGGAAATTTTGTTGACCAACAATACTGGCTGTTAGCCATAAAAGCTGCTTGCATTGATGGTCAATGCCAGGCCATTGGATTCAGATGACCATGCCATCATCAAAATTTAACAACATCATCATCTAAAACAACTTGATCCAATAGATGTGCATCATCCCTGACTTCAAAGGACACACATTTTGGTGGCGTGTCCTGGACCTGGGTCCATTCAAGGCCTGCCGTATGAGACATGAGACATGTGTTGTTTTACTTTTACTGGTTAGTCCAGGTCTACAAGACATGGGCATGATAGGGCCAAGGACAGGAGGACATATTTATTGGAGGTTACTTAGTAACCCAAATCATTACTGTGCAAGTAGATACATAAAATCTTGCATAAATAGGTACTCACAACCCACCAGGATTTAAATGGAAAACCACTGAAGGAAATAGTGCAATAATTAATGATTAATGCATACATACAAGTACAAAACATATGTGTCACTCCATGTTGTAAGGTAAATATTGCAGCATCTTGCTCAAACTTGTATTGATGATACCTGGATGGTGAAGTATCTGAAAACAACCGATATCTCTCAGTACAATTTCCCTTACAAACTGATGCGGCTGATCCTTTTCTAGCTAAACAGGCCAACACAGCACCAGTCAACTACTACATCCAACATCATTCTCCCTCCCCCCTCAACCTCAACATTCGAAATAACAGGCAACCATTAACCATCAGCTATTTGGCAGATTGGCAATAATGACAATGTGACAATAATAATGACTGTGGTGGCAGAACCAACTCTTATTCACACAGACGGCCATTTTTGCTTAATATTTCTTATTTTGGTAACTGTACATGCAGGAGGCAGATATGACACAACAACCCATACCTCAGCCTCTTACCTCAATACCAGTTTTTCAGGAATGTCCCCATTTCACTTGCCCAAAAATTCACTGAATGTTGAGGACATGAACTGTTTTGGTGGTGTTCAACAGAGGACATGTGATGGGGAAAAGGACATGAGACAACATTCATCATACTTAGGAGTGATTTAAACCATACAATTTGCTCTAGTAGATACTCAAAAAATATTAATATACACACTAGAAACGAAGCAGGTGAAGAAAAGCCTTCGCAGGATATGTTGTATTTGTCACTCACATTATGCTAGACAAGGAAGTAATAGATTGGCATGTGCCACTCATGACTCAATAACAAGGACAAGCCCAGGATGCCAGGAGCATCACACCAATCACAACTCATCATTTCCTGCAAAAACACGCGTCCATCTAAAATAATGGGTTTTAAGATATGTCTGAGACATTCCTGACTGAGCAGTACCATATTGGTTGTGGAAAGTATAATTCAAAAATCAACCATTGTCCACAGTAAATTTGATGCCAGCATTCTTTCCCACCATTAATAAAAAATTGTGGGGACATGAAGTGGCAAAATATGATAGTAATTTCACTTACACTTACACTTACACAACTGCTTATCTTATGATTTATGATTTCTATTGCCCACAATCAGACATAGCAAGATGAGATGATGGCATTCAATTGTAAAAGCAACTATCAGTTTGTGTTCGGGAAAACTATTGCAACTTACTGATTATACCATCCGTCTACCCTCTTGTCTGTAGCACCTCTACCTGCTGTTCCTATCACCCACAACCACAATCAGACAGAGCAAGATGAGACAGTTACTAAGCAATACCATATTTTTGATTCTTGCTGGTGGCAGTAGGTAAAATTCAAAAATTAACCATTTTTCATAGTAAAATTGATACCATCATACTTCCTCACCATGGATGAACAAACATGTTAGTAATATCAGTTATACCACTTACACAACTATTACCCACAATCAGGCAGATGAAAATGAGATGCTGACAATAAAATGTAAAAGTAACTATCATACTATCACTTTGTTGTTGGGGTTTGGGATAACTGTTGAATCTTAATGATTATGCCACCCCTCTATTCTCTACCACTGCTCCTATTACCCACAATCAGGCAGAGCAAGATGAGACAATAGCACTGAAAAGGCAATACTACATTGAACAACGATGATGTATCATGCACAAAAATTATCCTCCACAGTGAGTCAATTGGTAGTAATTTAAGTGTTACAATTGTACAAGGAATAATGTAATGAAGAAATTATCCAAGATTTTAACCAACATTTTAAAGCACTCACTTATGGATCTCTTTCTAGTTTCTAGATGATGGGGAGGCGGAGCCCCCGTTACTAAGGTTGCACCCCAAAGGAGAAAGCTACGCCTATTCCCACCACTAGTTCAATATCAATATTGTCTGCTTCCCGCTCATTATCTACCACATTGATTACTTGTAGGAAGTGACCATGGAAAAACCATTAATGGGTGCACAGTGTCAGTGTACAAACCCCCAGGATTTTTGGACCAAGGCCATGTTGTGGGAGCATCCAATTCCAATGACTCAAAGATGGCATGCTCACAGTTGTTGTATCATTGTTTTTATTGTTAAATTTTTCCACTGCTGGCCGCCACAACGGTACAGCTTTTGTTGTATACCTAATGATAATGGTTGATCACTATTGATAGCTGTAGAGGAAGGTAGCAAGGTGCCTATGAGCATGGTGATGGTGATGGTGATGGTGGAGAAGAGTCTGATGCTTTGTGAGCGGGGGGGGGTGCATACCTAGTTGATGTGCTTGGCCTGGCGTGAACAAGTGCAATATTGGTGTTGGTGTATATGACTGCATTGATGCTTGATACTGTCAGATACACTCACATGTAGCAGGAGAAGGCATCACCGTTGATGCAGACAAGCAATTGAGGTTTGCCATGTGGGGGCAAAACTTGAGAGAGAGATGCCAAGGAATGATTTAGCTGGGGGGGGGGCGGGGGGGGGCATTAATACCCTTAGTTGGGAATATCCTGGATACGACTCAGGCATGTCCTGGACACATGTCCTAAAACCTATTATTTTGAACAGAAGCACATTTTTGCATGTCCTTGGCATGTCCATGTTTCTGAGCCACAAGGGGCACCTGGCGACCAATCACCACCTTGTTTTGTGTAACAAATGTGATAAATCCAAAAAAGATTTCTTGCTAAGTTTTTTCTTGAGATTATGTTTTGTGTATTCATTGGCCACTGGTTCAAATTGCATGGTCTAAATCATCCATAAGTAAGTATGCCCGCTCATGTCATCTAGTGTCATTACCTCTGTCCTGTGTCTTCAGTTGAGCACAACCAAACAGTGTATGTCCCAAGCATTGAGCATGTCTCAATATTTGTCCTTTCAGTTTATTTTATGATAAGTGAATTGGGGACATTCCCAGTTAAGATCATACCTTAAGTGATCTTGTGGGAGGATAAATTCAAGGCTTTAGTAAAGCAGTACCTGGTGAGGGTATTACCTACCAGTTTAACTGTATTTTTAAAAGAAGAAAGAGTGGACACGGGTAAAACTCAAAAGAAGGAACTACTTCTTTTTTATTGTGTGTTTGATTAAGAGTTCTTTGTATTTGGGGTTGAGGTTTCTTCTACACAGCTGCCTCAATGAATGGTTTTTGCTCTCTCTTTCTTTGGTGGTAGAGGAAGCAAATCCTTGATCAGTGGATCTAATGTTGACATTTTTGTGTTGAGAGGATTCTGGTTTCTCCTCCATCATCCAACCTGCATGTGGATGTTTCCTTGGTTCAGCAGCACCTCCCCCACATACACCCCTGCTGAGGGGTTTTTGCCTTTTCAGTCTTCAGTTGCAACTCAGCTGATTGCAATTTTCAATCAAACTTTATCTCCCAATATTGCAATACCAGCAGTTGTCAAAACTTGGAAAGGTTGATTTTTTAAACTGTTTAAAAAATTGGAACGCTCATCTTTGCCTAACCATACCTTTTAAATAATAATTTCTAGTCAATTTTGTCAACAATACCATGAAAGATAATGTAATTATCTTTCAAATGATGTGTCATACTTTGGAGTCTGACCAAGTATTGGTAGAGTTATGCATCATCAAAGTTGGTTCATCGCAATCATGATTTTCCCCAGTGCACACAAGTTGGTTTAAAAGTTATTCTACATGATTAGTACTACAAATTGCTGTCAAGCCCAAACTAACCAACACAATGTCATCCTCAGGAACAAGGATGGCTGGAGACTGGTCAGGAGTCAGGAGAGATCAGGATATAAATAAGACGGCCTATGATGGCATTCAAATGGGGGGTCTGTTGGTGTGGCAGTGGTTAACAATATCTGAAGCATGGCCAAAGCATGATGTTTTATTGTGAGGACATTGGATGTCAAAAAGAGTTTTTTTAAACCCCCTCAAAAATCAGTTTGTACTATGGAATCAGTTCATTTCTATTTGAGCATTCCAAGTTTTGACAACAATATCCAACCAAGTTGAAACATAAACATGCATATAACTTAGAGTAAACTGAATTTCAACACGATTCCTTTTGGGGATGATCTTCTAATTGATGTATTAGTTAAAGGTTTGCTTTAGTGGACATTGTTTTTATGTGAAAATTTCTTCTAACTAAATTTTCTTTCCAAGTTTTCACAACTGTTGGTAGTATGTGCACTATAAAATGCCTTAGACTTAGAGTTTCAATGGTATTCAAACACCATGTCAACATGAAAGAAATCATTCTAGTAGGAGATCTTAACAGGAAGGTGATGGAAAATATCAGCAAGACTACAACAAAAGTGCTTAGCTGCAACTGCAGGGCTGACACTAAAGTTGATGGAAAATGCATCTGCAATGATGGCGGCCACAAAAAGCGGGATTAATCTACAAATTGACCTGCAAATACTGCAATATATTTTACATAAGTAAGACAAGACAGAATTTTCTGAAAAAGAAAATGGCTGGACATGCTGGACATCTATTGGAGAAACATTGTGTTATGCAAGAATATTATCAAAAGTACATCTCATCAAATGGACGTTATTTTGAATTAATTTTGGAAGGTAGTACCATCTACAACTACAAACATTCCCATTATTCAATGATTATAATTATAATTTCTTTCTGGATGGATTATATTTTTCATTTTTTCATTGGCCATTGGATGGAAATATCAAAATGGAGTATGTATTTTTTGGCAAACACCAACTTCTATGGTTAAATTCTCCAAACCTAAACTGTAAAATGATGACCAGAATAGATCTCTGATGCTGGGACCAACCAGCTGTACTATCGGGTGGTGATGTCTATTCATAGCACAGTCAGAATCAGAAAGAACAGGATCTGCAGCAACTTCCAAAGGGGTATTACAGAAAGACGTTATTGTACAATTGCTATCATACCAACAAGGTAGACTCTATCATAATATGATAATAATAAAACAATATAATAAAATAAATAATAATGACTAGAACTGTTAGGCCCGTTCTGTCAAGATTTTTTTTCTCTGTATTCCGCTCTGTATTTCACACTCTGACGTCATGACACGTCAGCAAAAAATACAGAGTCAAAATACAGAGCAAAAC
>JALLAR010000970.1:0-13796 GCA_036939335.1 Conticribra guillardii
CCTAGTGTGACTAGGAAACCCAGTAAAAAACCTTGCCTGATGTTGATCCTAATCAGCACCCTGGACAACATATCAACGGCCATGTAACATACTCTCCTTATGAATGATATGTCTGTTTGAATTGGTTTTCTTGTCTTGTGGCGCAGCCGCTGCTGGGGAGTCTGGCGGGGGAAGAAAGCTGGTGGTTCCTTTGTTGCGGGAGGATCAATCATGGCCACAACAGAGAGCAAAATCTGTCAAATTTTACCATGTGGCTGGGTACCAATAAAACCAAAAAGGAAGCAAATGAGACACAACAATCAAATGGAAAACTACTAGGGATGAATTGGCATCATATGGGATGCCTGGGACTCACCAGGGAGGTGGACTTTGAAAGCACTAGGTGCAGCAGAAAATACTCAAAAATACCCAATTTTTGACCTTTTGCGAGGAGAATTACTCAGTGAATATTTGTGGTGGTACAATACTAGGTACCGATCCCGCTCTCGCCTCTTGTGCTCTCAAGAAGAAGTAAGTGTCCACCATAATAAATATATAATACAATAGTATTGTAGTAGAGTACAGTAGTTATGGTGTACGATATGATATACACACACCATAAATACATCACCAATAGAATAGTAAGGTGGTAACAGGTAAGTAATTGGTAAATCGGTTTAATGCCATTGTTGGGAGCATCGATCGAGGAAGCATTGAGGATCATGCACCGTTACCCCTTTTTACTATTACTACAACTCTGTTAATAAATAATGAGAGCAGTATTGTAGAATACAACATAAAAATAATATTGCTGATCAATTAAATCATCAAATTCTTCATCACTCCAAAAATTCTCCTGTCAAACAGCACACAAACATTGTCAAGATGAACATCAGATTGCAATACCAAGTTTGTTTCATTACAGTTATTAGCATGCTGTTAATTTGTTCTTTTTGCCATAATATTGGCAGCAAAGCCAACTACTTTCAGTTGGTTTCAATGGAGTCGGGGATGAAATTCACTGCAAAGCCAATTGGAAATATCGCAAATGACAGCAGCAAAATTGACCGCATCATACATGAGTTGGAAACATACAACGGAAAGCGTTACTTTGTTTATGATAGCAAGAATTTGACTTTGCCGCACATCCGTGCCAAGGCCAAGGATCCTGCAGCCACCCCAACATGGGGAGGACAGCGTTGGACACGTCGCTTTAGATCATATGCAGAAGGGGAACTGAGGTTTTACGAAGCACTAGAAGAATACAAACATTCCAACCTACGGACATTCAATGCATCGGAAGCTGATTTTGTTCTTGTTCCAATCCCACTGGGTGCTACAATATTTTGGGGTAGCAAGTCTGACATCGAAAATGCCTTCAACCACCTATTCACTAATGAACCTTTCTTCCAGATGCATCCCGAAAGGCATGTCTATATTACCACCAATGAGCGATTATTCCGTTCAGATCCTGTATCCTTAAACCACTTTCACAGATGCTGTGGACTAACCAAAGAAATTATATCCAAAATTTCTCCTGGCACTATGGTCAAAGACAAAGATGTACAATATTTTAGTCAATATCTTCTGAACAACCCACATGCGGAATGGGATATAAAGGAAAGCATGCCTATGTTTAGACATTATTGGAATCTCGGATATGGTCATGAAGCATCCGATCAAAAATATAATCTCTCGATTGCCAATTTTGACAACTGGAAGAAAAAAGAATTCACATTCTTCTATCGTTCAATTAAGGGACCGTCATTATTCAACTCAACACAGTATAGGCATGCTCTCTTTCAAGAAAATATGACTGAAACATGGAAGCTCATTCAACCATCAGCAGTTGGTTTTCCAGTCCCACACGAACAGTGGCTCCGAGAGTTTTCAAACTCAAAATTTTGTCTCATCGTTAGGGGAGACAACCCCTCAAGTCGTTCGTATTTTACTGGCATTCGCCTGGGCTGCATTCCAGTAATTGTGTCAGATGCACTGCCATACTTTCAACCAATGTTCCGTTCCTTTTTTAGTCAAGATGACTTTTCGGTCATTATTAACGAGACTGAGTTCTTGCTAAGTCCTGCTGAAACACTCAACAATGCAATCATGACATTGACTGATTTAGAATTAAGGAATAAAATTCATGGTTTGGCATTGCTTCAGCGGTTAATTGTGTTGGATCATCAATCACCTCTATTTGTCCCAGCTTTTGTTCATGAGACAATTGCAAGGCAGCATGATAATTCAACCATGTAATGAACACGAAGTAAACCCAATGTCATATCCAATGCAGCAACCACAACAGGCAACAATACTTACCGCATGCCATAAAGCTTAAAAAAACAATAATTTAACTTTGCCGCAATAATTTTAACTTTTCCACAATTAATGGAATCGTGATTTAATGCTTGCGCCCAATACTACTCAAGTCATCAAAAATCTAGACATCAACGTGCAATATATCTACTGTCCCTTATGGTAGAGAATCAAGGAAAACAATGTGGTAAGTAGTAGATATTATGAATCAACTCCCAAGCTCAGGGCACACAAGGCTCTTTTTAAGAATCCCATAAATATTACTAAATACTAATGAATGCAACTGAAGATAGATTCAAGCGATAGGCAAGAGAGGTTATTGAATGTAATGGGACTAAATTATAAATTCATTGTTGCCACGAATTCCTCAGGTGTATTAGTACCAAATTGAAAGAAACTGGAATATACCCAACCTCCATAACCTATTGCAACATTAGAAGATCACAGTATCCAACATGGTCCCAAGGCATTGAATGATGTTTGCGCTCATCAAATCAGCCACACAAGTTTCCAAATGCTTTTTGGGATCAATCTTTCCCACGTTTTCAACCAAAATCTCCTCAGATGTTTTACCCTCCTCCTGAATGATTCGTTCATTATAATCCTCTGTCAGACGCAACATCCTATCAACAATACTCTCATTTTTTTCCTGGTGATCTTCAAACCGATCCACCGTTAGACCTGCGGTCCAGTTGCGTTTGTGCAAATTCATGAGCATTTGCTCTTCCAATTCGTTCTTGCGGTAGTCGATCACAATGGAATAATAATGCCGATTCAGACCATGGATGAGTGCCTGGATCGAAGGTTTGTTGAGGTGCCCAATGTTCGACGTTGTTTGTCGTGGCTCTTGCCCGAGCATCATGAGCTGTGGATTGATGAGCCGAAAGCAATCAATGACCACCTTTCCTTTGACCGATTGGATGGGATCCACCACAAGAGCAACGGCACGAGCATTGAGCGCCTCAAACGAGCTCTGCGTATTAATATCCGTTGAACTGAGCCAGCATCCGAACCCTGGATGAGAGTGATACCAACCCACGACCATCTCTCCACGGCCCGTCTGTTGGAGCATGTCAAGCATCTTAGTTTGAAAGACGGGGTCGACGGCTTCGACACTGACGGATGTACCACTTTGAGGCATGGCAAATACATCAACGCAATTGATGGTGTAGTCGTCTACAAATTGACCGAGCATGAGACCCATAACTTCCATGGGGACGCCGGCCCGGCCGTGTTTGAGCATTTTTAGGAGGGCGAGGGAGGAGACGTGAACTTTCTCGGCGCAATCGGGGGATGGTGAGTCTGATGGTTGGCCACCCATGCCGCCGCCGGGCATTCCTCGCATTAGCTGTTGAATTCGTTCCATTGTTCTTCCAACCTGTGTAGTGCTACTATTATTATTATTATTTGTAGGGCAGTTCTTTGTTTGTCTCTCAACTCTCAGCGGCAATCGGCAGTTAAAACAGAGATAAATAATTAAATAAAAATTGACAGTGACATTGTGGAGAGTGGAGACGTCGAAAATAAAGGCAGAATCGAAGCTCACGGAATGAATTGGATCCTGACCTATCCTGACCAAAAAGTTGCGTAGATATTTCATATCTATTCTACATCACACAGTATTATTTTACATGATGTACGTACATACATAAAAAATGTTACTCTAATATTTCCTTAGAAGTAAATATATATAATTCCCAAGTAGAATAAGAAGTATGATGGAGCTGGCCGGCGTTGCATGCACCATACACCATATCGATGCTCGCTAGTATTCTCGCTCTGCTTCCGCTTCATTAACGCGACGACCCGAACTCCACAAAAATAAAATAATTAATAAAACAACGACAACAACGTCATTGACCTGATTGACATCAGCAATGCGAAAATAATCAGCATCCACATCAATAATGGCATCTAAAACAACAAGCAGCGTCGTAGACGTACTCGACAGAGTAATCGGGATTCCCCAAAAAGAAACCAACGACGACGGTGAACGTGCGGAATTCATCGCGTCTGACAAATTTAGTGGATCCAAGCCCGGGTACGTCTTTCAAACTTCAAAGGAGTTCGGCACGGGCTACCACCTTGACGTTAATTCGAGCGACCAAAAAATCGCAGCACCATCATTAGCAGGTGGAAGAGAGAAGAAGCGAGCTCGAATCAATAATGGTGAAGATTTTCACGATAATGGTGAAAGTGGAAAACGATCCATTCGTTGGGGAAGCGATACGACCCGTGCCATTCCCGCCCGTCAAAAACGGTCAGGGGACGAGCTTTTGGCGGAAGCAGAAGCGCAAGCCTCCGAACAGCCCTCTCAACGATTGCTGGAACTTACTCCTCGGGGAGTACAATCGGCAGCTCAAAGTCTGGATCGGACACTTCAACGAAATCAACTGTTGCGTGCTCAGCATCAGGACGACCCATCCAAATTCATGATGAATGAGCTGGCATTAAATGATGAAATTGTGAGCTTCCAAGCTGCAGCTGTGAATGTTTCATCTTATGAGAGTTTGGTGAAATTTGGTGTAGTTCGGAGTTTTTTGATGTTGCTCAATCATGAAAATAGTGATGTTGCCATTAGTGTCATTAATGCCCTCGTGGAATTACTGGACCCGACTCTTTTACAAGAAGACAGAAAAAAAAATGAGGAAGACGAGGCAACAGAAATTGATCCGATTGAGCGTGCTCAGAACATTGGCTTATTTGCCAGTGCGTTTGTGGACGGAGGTGGGTTGGAATTAATGACATCGAATCTAGGAAGGTTTGATGAAACTGTGGAAGAAGAAGCCAAAGGCATCGAAGATGTCCTTGCCTTAGTTGAATCACTTCTTGATTTGGATCGGGCGGGTGTTTTGCAAAACGGAGGAGGGAAATTAGATAATGAAAATGATCAAGACGGAAAGACTCCTTCAGTTGTATCTTCTATATGTAAACAAACATCATTTGTGGCATGGCTTTTCAACCGAATTGAAAAACGCGACAATGCGGATGCCACGGCCACTGCTCCTACATCGCCCGCTGTATTGAATTTGCATGCATCAGAGGTATTATCCGCCATCCTTCAGCATGAAGATTATTCTACGCAGCGCTGTGGTACAAAATTGTCTTCTCTCCCGAAATATTCCTCAGTGTTTGATGATCTTGATGAAAAGCCAGCTGCTAAGCAAAAAGCTGGTGATAATGGCAACGGATCTGATGATAAAGAGGACAAAGTTGATGGAATGGAAGTTTTGTTGCAATCCATTGCAGCATTCAGGAAAGTTGACCCTCAGACGGAAGTGGAGTGCGAATTTCTTGAGAATGTATTCGATGCATTGTCTGCTTCTTTGTTAAGAAAAGACAATGTTGTGGACTTTGTGGAGTATCAAGGAATTGAGCTTATGTTGAGATGTCTGCGTGAAAAAGTTCATGCAGGGGGGGGAGCTCTCAAAGTACTAAATTTCGCTCTGTCGGGGCCCGCTAGAAATGCATCCGAAGAGGACTCCAGTAATGGATCTGATGATGTCTATAAGAAAGCTTGTGAAACTTTCGTTCATGCTGGGGGTCTGAAGATTCTCTTTCCTCTATTTATGGCTCGCAAAAATGCTATTCCTTGTCCAGCATTATGTAGTGAAGCTGGTAGCAATCTTGCAAAAAAGGCAATGAGCAACAATGCTCATCAAGACGAAAAAAATAAAGCTTCCTTGAGCAAAAGAGCGAAGAGAGCTGCACATGCAAGAAAAAAATGGCTTGCAGAGGTGGAGCAGAATGTAATTTATATCATGTATGCGTTGACCAGGTATATTGACGAAAAGTCTCAATTCGACGCACACGCGAGGGTACTGGTCAAGTTTGTTGAAGAAGATTGCGTAAGTGTTTTTCCTGTGTAATATGACTCCGGTGAAAATAGCTTGGTGATTTCTTTCTAAGTTTCCATCTTGACTCCAAATCTCTCTCAGGAAAAATGCGATAGAACGATTGAATTATGTCTAAAGTTTGACGAAAAGGCTCGAATTGCTGAATACCAATACTTTCGAAGTGATGAAGCCGAGGAGGCTGAACAGTTGGGCGTGGATATCGAACTTGCTTCGCTTGATGCTAAGCTAAGGGGTGGTGGTGGCATTTTTCACCGTGCCAGCGCTATTCTCTCATTTGCTTGCGTTGGCTCAACGCGGTGTCATAGTCATGTGAGGGACCAGTTAAAGCTGCAAGGATCTGGAATTGGCCGTGAGTCTTTTCTCGTTCTTCTACCATTTTTATTTTATTGTCATATCTGTTATCGAATTTGAACGGTATCTCATCCTTAAATTTGATTCCTTCTTCGCCCGATTTTTTTGCAGTGATAAAGGCAGGACTCACTGAATTTTCGTCATTGCTAGTAGAAGGCTCCCAAAAAACGCAGATAGAGCAATACTTATTCAACGTTTAGACCCTTCTTTGATTATGTAGGGTGATTTTTCTGGCGTTAGCTTTAATTTCGATTGAGTGTGGTCAAATATTACAAATGAAATATTTTATTAATATTTAATATCAAATACAGTGTCATACGACTAGGAATCTGTCTTTCTCAAAGCTTACTGACTCGCACACAAAGATAAATAGCAAAACTCCATCAGTTCCTGCCGTGCCCAAAATAATTACTTATGACAATTATTTGAACGTCTGTCATCTGTTCGGGTTGCCTCTTGACCTGGAGTGTAGAAAGCAATGCTCGTTCAGTAGACCATTCCTTCCAATGATGGTTGCCCTTTGCTTTGGATTCCTTTCTAAACACAACTTCATTGCATCGATCGCAGATGCATCGACGTCATCAGGGAAATCAATAATATGGTTGACATTGGTGATGGCCAACACTTTCTGCGGGATACCGTGGCAATGAGCGAATGGAGTCTTGCCGTACACCATCTGGTACAATATGCAGCCGAGCGACCAAATATCTGACGCCTGAAAAATGTAATGAGATAATAGATATTAGAGAATTTAAATTACAGATAATCAAGTTTTGATTTTTCGTTGGGCAAACACTCACTCTTCCACATTTGTTCACACGAACACCTTTGGCATTTGTACTTGTGTCCATGATAGCCTCAGGTGACATATAGCTTAATGTTCCACTAAGAGTCTCTCGGTAAACATTCGTTGTATCTTCTTTTTCAATCGCCTTAGCTATTCCAAAATCAATAAGCTTCAAGGCACCGCGAACAAATAAGAAATTCTGCATATGATCCAATTCGAGAAAATAAAACAGAAATCATTAGGCCCAATGTAGGTTACAAAAAATGGGATGTAAAGGAAATTGTTTCTCACCGCAGGCTTCAAGTCGCTGTGAATGATGCGTTCTTCATGAATAGAGTGAACAGCAGTCAACATTTGTTGCCAAGTGAGTCGAATAAAGTTCATGTTGAGTGAAGATCTACCCCTGCCTCCTTGCTGGGATGACAATAACTCTTGCTGGCGAAGCACATAATTGAGATCAACTTCACCCTGCTCCATAACCAGAAAAATAGACTTTCTCTCAAGGTCAACCTCAGATGAATAAAGTTGAATGATAGCTGGGTTGCCTTTCAACCTTTTCAAAAGTGCGATTTCATTTGCATATCCATCAATAGCAGCTTTGTTCAAGCCATCGAGCTTTACTTTCTTGAGCGCAACAACTTCACAATCTGCTGAGAGTGCCCGGTATACTTTGCAAGATCCTCCTTTGCCAATTACACCAAGTTTTGCATATGGCTCGTTTTCCACTCGAATTATATTTTTCTTCTCAATCAGAGGCAGGAAAGAACAGTCCAGCTTGGCAGTCGAAATCGTATCCTTGGAAGATGAAGACTTTGAAGATTTGTCGGTGAGTTCCTCTTTATTAGGTGGAGGGCTACATTGTGAATCCGAGCTTGAACTGCTATCAATAGATGATCTGCTTTTGCTTGGACTGTTCGATCGTTTCTCATTGCTTCCCTGGGTAGAGCACGATAATCGTGAATGAGAAGTTGGTGCATTTTCCCCTTGCCCTGTAGTAATTGAAACCTCTGTTACTTCCTCTATTTTTGACATCATCCCAGGATTTTTTTTGGAATCATCTCCCTTCGGCTGACGATTAGAAAAGGGGTCCCAATTCATCATGTAGCCCAAATCATTCCGCGTAATTTTTGGCATGGATGGCTTTTTTGCCTCCCGAATTTTGTCATCGTTGATTGACACTTGTTTCTTATCGGTATCTCTTTTTGATGGATCCCAACTTAGTAGATAACCCAAGTCCATATCTTTGATCGAATTGGTACCCTCTGGATCTATGGGGCTAATATCTTCGAAATGTTTCCTGGCTTCTGCACTATCAGGTGCAGATGTGGACATGCTTCCTCCCAACCATTCTTTGTTGCCTCTTTTATCAGAAGATGTGGTCGACTTTTCTTTCGCAGGTAATTTTTCATCTTCCTCGCTGTCGTCCTCTTCAGCATGATCAATCGATTTCGATAGTAAGGCACTCAAAGAACCACCCTCTCTCATGGATTTTCTTGTTCGGTATGGGTGTGGAGTGGTTCTATCAGTTCTCAATTTCTTTCTAGATGCTAGTGCTGACCGAAATGGGGGTTTGGTGCTGTCCATATTGGAATGAGCTAAGCCCGGTGACGATTCAAGACTCAATTTGATAAATCTTTTTCGAGTATTTGTTTTTTCCTCACATTCTTCGCTAAATTTGGCAGGAGGCGCACTTATTAAATGTCCCTTGTCTTGTTTGTCCGTTGTTCTTTCCGTCTTTGGTCGATGCTGCTCATTTGACGAGTATTTTTTTGTCTCGGTGCTTTGTAAATTGTCATTTCTCACTGGTTGGGATTTCGACGACAAGGAGGGAAGCGATATCAAACGCACAGGTGCTTCAATGCGTTGTTCCAAGTAGTGCCCGTTTTTCTCCAGTTTACGAATCTGGTTTGTGAGAAGCTCCATTGGTTGTACACCATGACTCATTGCATTTTTTAGTAACATAACTGCTTGGTCCAAATCTTCCTGACCGGAATCGGATTCTATCAACGAAGCGTAAAACTCCTTCCCCCTCGTTGAGAAAGATAATCTCTGAATGTGCTTAAAGGTTTGCCTTGCATCATTATTTGACTCGCCGTATTTCAATAGCACTAATGCATAGAGCAACCAAATTTTGAGAACTTCGCGATGATTGGCAGTGTCTTTTTCAATAGTGAGCTTGAACCTAGATGTTGCCCGTCTATGGAGTTGGATCATTCTCTTTCCTTTATATGGCCCAAAAAATGATATTGAATATTCAGTACAATGGCTAGTATGTGAGAAATAGCAAGGTATCATTGACCACACAACATTGCTGAGCAATCTGAATAAAAAAAAACATGACCCCTATTATATCCTCACCAATATCTACAATTTCCTTGGCAGCGGCCAAACTACTCGATGTCAAAGAACATTGCAGCGCCTCTCTCCATGCCCCCGCATCATTCGCTCTCTCTCCGGAGCAAATCTCGTGACACAATCTCCTATGGCGCGAATCACCACCACTACCACCACTACTTCTAGCATCCATGAGGCAGAATAACGAATCCACCGTTTCGCCATATCGAAGAACGCGTTCTGATTTTGGGAGGGAGAGGTTGCTCGTGATGGAATTGGATGTGCATTCCTCCAACGCTGCGGAGGCGCGGCTTTTGCCATCGGACAGACCGGTGTGGAGGGAGTTCATTGTGGATGTGGATGTGGATGCGGACGAGTTGGTTGCGCTGTCGTCGCCGACGATGCTGCTGCCTCCTTGTTCATTGTTGTATTTGTTTTCTTCCCTGGTAGTAGTAGTAGTAGTAGTAGCAGCAGTAGTAGTAATGGAGAGTGGTCTGCGCTCTTGGGGGTTGAGAGATGGAAGGAGGACGCGGCGTCTGGTGGAAGCAGCTGGTGCGCTTTTGTCGGTCATGTTGGATAATGCTGGACCTCGCAAAGTCTCATTGGTTGTTGTTGGCTGTGAGAGTAATGCCGCTGCGTTTTCCTTGTTAGCGTCAAGGAGGATGGAATTTAATCCGCTCTTCTTTGAAGCAGGAATATCTGGTGCCATTGCTCTTGACAATGGGGTTGGAAGAGGAGATGTTGTTTCTACGGTGAATGAGGTTGCTTGGCTTGGATCTCCCACGCACCGCGCTGGGTCGGATCAGAGATCAGACCCTCGAATTTGGGTTTGAAACGACGTCTCGGTCGTCATTGTGTCATCTGGTAGAAAGATACTGCATGTGTACGTACGTAATAATCATGTAGAATCAGTTGTAATTAAATTTGAATTTAAAATACTTTCCTCTTTTCGACATTTTTTTTAAAGTATTGGGTGTTCAGTAAAAGTGTTCCATGAGATATCACAGAGATCAGAGACACTGTATTGTAAAAAGGTCAAAAGAATGACTTTGACAATGGCTGCACTAGAGAGCCAAAATTTGGTGGCACCCCCAAACATTTTGCCATGGGAGGAGAAGAAGCAAATTCAAGTGACATTTGCAGTTTGTTTGGTCGGCCCAGCATACCAAATGTCTTAAAAAGATTGATGCCTTGCTTACAAAGACTTGGAATAGCCAAAGCTTGCCAACACAGATGCAACAACAACTGGTGATGATAAACAGGGTTTCCCTGGGAATTTGTTATAAACCACTTTGAAACTGTTCTTCTTGTGGAATGCAAAATGTGAACAAAGTTAATTGAACTCTGTGGTCACACGACCATCGACCACCATCATGAAGAGGATGCTGAGAAAAGTAAAACTATTGTTTGCACTTCTTGTTTGTGTGACTTCTTGTTCTTGTGCAAAAAAGAATTGGTAACATGAAAAGAAATTGACAAATTGGATGCTGCGTATCAGGGTATACCATAGTCATAGTGTACATATCCAGTTGATGTGTATGACATTCTCTTACATCTGATAGAGACAGTGGTTCCAATTTCAAATTACAAGCTATTTTAATAATTTTGCAGAAAAGAATATCTTCACATATTCTGGAAACCATCCAAGCATTGCTGAGAGAAAATTTTCACTGCCACCAGGTATTTTTATGATGCCAATAAATAATAGAAAAATATTGATTGATGATTCTGTTCTTGATGATGTCCTTCAATGCCTCGACAAAGTCACCTGCCACACATACCTATAAAGAAGCAAGAAGTATTCAAAATTCAAATTCAATAAACTAAACTTTTAAAGACATGACATCTTTGAGAGGTCTATCTATTGAATGCACTACCTGTTTGGAATGGGTCAAGAACGTCTTTGAATTTGCTGTTGAGCAGCTCAAATTCAAATGAGTATGCTAGAAGACAAATGACTTGTGCATAAAGCAGGATAAGGATAGCAATAAAGCATACAGTTGTTGGATTTGCTGGTAGGAGAATCATCACTCTGGCATGTGCTTGTTGGAGTAGATACTATTTTGCATGTGGTTCCACCTGGAACCGAAGCGGCGGCCGCTGCAGGCTGACTCACTATGGGCAATTACTAGACATTACTAGCCATCATATCACTTGTAGAGTAGGTCATAAATTACTAATTATCTAATTGACATGAGATAGTAAATTGACCTACAATGGCAAGATTGTAGTGTTTCCAACATAATTAGTAATTCACTACAGAGATGAACAGCACTGACACTCCCAAGCATGGGGGTCAGGGAGGTCAGCAGCAGAGTGGCAAGTAGACGGGGCCTAGGAGGCAGCCATACAATGCCACAGCTTGATCGGCCAAGAAGACCAGTGGTGGCACCGGCAGTGGTTTGGAAGGGTGCGTTATCGACTGTGGCCAACCAAAGCACGCCGACAGCTACAACACGGCGATGGAAGAGATTGTGAACCATGTTCACATCGAATTTAAAGAAGGCAATCTAGTGGCGCGAACCATAGCAATGGGTTCGAAGATCGTTCTCCCAAAACCCATGAAGGAAGACAATGCCGACGAGACTGACATCAAGATCTGGCGGGCGGAGATCAAGGATTTTGTCCGCGACAAGAAATCATACAAACAAGCACTAGAGCGCACTTATGGGATTGTGTGGAAACAGTGCACACAAAATATGAAGGCCAACCTCAAGGCATTACCAATGTTTGAAACTACAGAAGCAACATTGGAATTGATCGCCCTGCTTGAAGGGGTCAAGAGCCTGGTTTTTAACTTTGAGGCAACCAAGAGTCTACCAGAGGAGCTGGTATGCACATTTAGAAACGTCTATAACTACCAACAGCCCAAAACAATGAGCGATGAGACTTTCCTATGCAAGTATAAGTGGTATTACAAAGTCATCACTTAGTCGGGGGGGAGAGTTAGAATGCATCCTGGAATGATAGCTGTGCATCTGAAGAAGATGGGGGTGGCTGACACTCGAGATAGTGCTCAAGTGAGCTTGTATTTTGATGAAGCGTCCGAAAAGGCAGAAGAGGAATTCGTGGCCTGCCATTTCCTCTGTGCTATGGATTCGGACAGGCATGGCGCATTGGTGGTGTACTTGGAAAATCAGTACACTCTGGGAGTGGATATGTACCCAAAAAACATCACCGCAGCATACAACCTTGCTATTAAGTGCAAAGGGGGATCCACCAAAGCGGGTGGTGGTGGTGGTGGCGGAGGACATAGAAATATAATGGATGACGGAGTATCGCTTCATACTGATGTCAAAGAACAATGAGATTCATCGAAGATCAAATGCTTCACATGTCAAGAGGTGGGACACTACGCACGAGACTGCAAAAAGGTCATGGATGACAAACCGGTCGAATCTGTAAATACTACGACCGCTGTCCCCGCATCAGATGTGTCTGAGATGACAGGAGTGCCTGCATCAGCTAAGCCTGCTCCCACAGTGGGATCGAAAGTAGACCCGGGATCTATTAAACAGGTTCAGCCATCCACTGTTGTGCTCGATGGCAAAGAATTCAATTTTCTTCAGAAGGAACGAAAGAAGATCATTCCGGACTCATGGATACTTCTTGATAATCAGTCGACATGCGGCATCATCAAGAATAGGAGCATGCTCCGAGACATCCGTGATTGCAAGAGATTGCAAGCTAGCTGCAATGCACAGTCAAGGGGGAAAGAATATGCTAACTCAGAAAGGCATGCTGGGTGAAGTTGAAGTGTATTTTTATGAGGATGGCCTTGCCAATATTGTGTCTCTCGCCAAGTTGTGTGAAAAATATCGGATCACATTCAATAGTGAAAACGGGAATGGGTTCATTGTACACAACGTCCATGGCAAGCAAATGTGATTTAATCAGAGTCTTGACAGCTTGTATTATCATGACACTGCTAAGAGCAACGTGTCTTTCTCCCAAGTCGTTGAGGAAGCACAACAACAACATGAAGTGGCGCTGATCGAGACAGTGGCCAAGAATGAGGAAGGTTTCACACAGCGGCAGATCGCTCAAGCGAAGATTGCTCGCGATGCGTATAAAATGCTGGGATTCCCATCCGTGCATGATTTTTAAGCAATGGTACAAGTGATAAATTACTTGTCCTAAGTACAAAAACCAAACGGTTCCACTTTTTA
>JALLAR010000971.1:0-11688 GCA_036939335.1 Conticribra guillardii
TTCATACCTCGAATTTTGCCGTCTGTCCATGGTTTTGGGTCGATTTGGTCTGCCCCTGCCTTATTTGAGTATCTAGCTATCATGTCGAGTCAAAGATTCAATGAGATCACAACTTTCCTCCACGTGGAGTGACGTCATCTTTCGCCCGCGCGCGCCCCGCGCTGCCCGCCGATTTGGAATGCAAAAGGATTCGATTTTTGTCGAGAGAAAAGAAAAAAAATAGAGTACATTACTACACGAAAACAATAAACAAACGCGGCAACCATGAAGAACTTATTTCCATCCCTGCTATCCGTTGCCCTCTCCATAGGAACGACCTCCAGTTTTTCCATTCAACCATCGCTACAAACAGCACGTTCATCAATTCCGTCGCAAACTCGGCTAAACGATGTTGTCTCCACCCCACAAAACGAATCCACCGCCACCGCCACCTCCTCCAGACGCCACGCCCTCGCCACCATGGCCACCAGCACCCTCCTCGCCCTAACCATCACACTCCCCAACAACCTCGCCAACGCCGCCCCCATCCCCAACCTCCCCTCCGTCACCCTCTCCGAATTCGAAATCATCCTCAAAGACTCCGCCAAATCCATCCTCGTCGTCGAACTCTCCGGAGTCAAATCCGAAACCGCCCTCGTCAAACTTGTCGACGGGACCCAATTCTCCATTTCCGACCTCGTAGAATCCAGCGTTGATCCGCGATCGCCTTTAAAACTCGTTGCGAGGTGTCGGCTTTACAAAGTGCCAATTAAGCAAACTGCGTTGAATGGCTTGTTGTCGGGGGATGGGAGTTTGATTGGGACGAGTGGGAAGAAGAAGAAGGTTTATATGAATGAGAGGGTGGCGATTGCGGCGGAGAAGGAGAAGGAAAAGAAGGAGAGGATGGATGAGGATGAGAGGGATAGGTTGGCGGAGTTGTATGAGATGGAGGGGAAGGAGAAGGGATTTTTGGCGGAATAGATTATTTTGTTGATGAAGTAGTGGGTAGTGGATGGGGTTGGAGGATTTAGGATGCTCGAGTAGATTTTTTGGATTATGGCCCCTGATTCGATGTGAACTCAAATGCTACAGATATCCATGACATGCTGATGTGGAATTTATTTACTTGGGTTTATGGACATGAATAATTCATGAGTAGAGAGAATAAGAGATGCGTTTGGGCGATAGAAATGCCATGGTCTCATGAAGTGATTGAAATGCAGAATTCCTGAACGTTTAGCAGAAAAGAAATCAGCAAATCTTTGAAATTTGATTGAACATCTGCATTCTCCCATGAGTCTGCATGGTAAGGTAGACATACACAAACCATTATAAAAAACTGAAAGCAAACAATCCATGGTTCCAGAGGATGAGAAAAATAAATTTAATTAGATAATTAAACTTTGTTTTTATTGGACTCTCTAGAGAGAAATAGTAGTAGGACTGCTGTATATTTCACACAATACTAAATACTAACGAATTGTGACATGGCAATAGATGACAATAGTACTAGTAAGGAGTGGAAGAGCATTGAATGTTATCGTGAATGAATCTCTGCAACAAGAACAACAAAAAACTAGTACATTTTAATAAACATTCACAATACCAGAAACAAGTCTATTAACCATGAACAACAATGACCCTTTTGATTACCACAGGTTTATCACTATCACAACCATCACGGGGGAACAAACTTCAATTGTTACTGAGGCACAATGTTTTGAACATGACAAAACAATTGAATTTGAACATTGTATTATAGAAAATACAGGCATATTTAAACATGATGACATGCTATGTCCCTATTGGCTGATGTTCACATCAGTTGTGAGTTTGTTGAAATTAAGCTTTCCACAAATGTGATAGACATGCTGGTACCAGCATTAAAAATACAAAACGTAGAAACACTAAAGTGGTTCATCAACGAATGGTTATGATGTGATGCAGCTCGTTATTTGTAGTGAATCAGTTGCATACCTCCATTAAAAGAAAATGGCTTTGTGGTGTTTGGAGTTCAGGCTGGTCTTGGTGTCAACACAGACATCTTTTTGTGATCCTTGATGCTGTAAAGGACAAACATATCCAGCTGGATCTTTCTGGAAATCAACTATCTTTGTCTTTGGAAGCTGATGTTCTTATATCTAACATGTTGGCAGCTTATCCTTCTTTGGAACATTTGGCTCAATGATGAGGATGTGGCATTGTTTGCTCTATTATTATGTTCGAATACTAACCTGAACTCACAAACTCTATACAAGAACAGAATTACGGAGGAATGCAAAATAAAACTCCAAAAGGCAATATTTGACCTCCTGATATTGAATTCAGTGGCTGACTCACACCACACCTGTATGTTGGTAAGACAAAATGGCTTTATGAGTTTGGGTGGGTGCTACTTTCGTCACTACCAATATTATTGTTGAGTGCCTAGTAAAAGAATAAGCAGGAAGAAAGCATTGCTTGATCTTTAACTATTTGCAATAGACAATTTGAATTGTTGTGATCAGGTTATTGAACGGGGGGTAAACATATTGTTTAACCCAATAGCAAGAGTTCAAGTGAATGATGTCCATGATTTATTTAATATTCCTATGGATTATGGATGCTGCACTACCAGATGTGATTGCTTTGTTGCAGAAACACCATTACTACAATGATAAAAATAAGTTCAACACAAATTGGCAATTGCCTTTGCTATTTAGTTTCTTGTGAATAAACAGTTTGTTGTAAGTTTTGTAATTAGATATTGCTTAGGTTTAGTTTTCGAGGAGTAACATTATGCATTAGCATAAATGATAAAAATAATAACATTTTTATTCTAAAACAGTGTGTGTAACTATCAGCGAAATAACACTATGTTCTAATATTTTTATACAACTTAATATATATAAGTATGAGGAGGACAGGATAGTATTAAGTTTATTGCTGACTATCTTAATAAAAGCAAGCGCAACTCTAGCTTAACCCAATATCATGTGGTGCAATAGTTTTGAAGTCTAATCGTTTGCAGCTATTAGAGAGGGAATTCTTGTCTGTAGGTTCTTGTTTGAGTATGAGCATAGTATGAGGGACAAGAACTGACAGGAAAACAAGTAGTATCTCAATTACCCTCTTGCAAATTGTAGGTCAATAGTTGGCGTCATCAATGAAGGTGTAGTCATGACATGTCATGGTCTGTGTGAACTGTGTCGACAGATTATCATGGCAGGGCCTGAGACCACGCCAACCACTCTTCTGGTGTTGATGGTGTTCACGCTTTAACCCTCTGCTAATGCTGACACTGAAGTATATGTTGATGTTGATTTTTTTTTCATTGCTCTTCTCTATGCTGACAACATCAAATATGGGCCCAACCCAAAGACAAAGATTAAAATTTAACCATTGGACTTCACAAGACCATCCCGGATATTACCATACCTTAGTTCTAGCAACCATGAATTCACCCGATGAATGGTTTTTTAGCCACCAAAAGATTTTCCAGCAATTATATAATAATTTGTTCACTCAATCAAATTCATCATTTTGTGTAAGCCTAAGAGAGTAAGGTTTTAATACATTTTTGGCAACTACCTAGAACGAAAACATTTCAGCAACTATGAAAAATAATGAAATTGTTGTCTGTCTCCCATGTAAGGACATTTTTGGATGTTTTCAAATGTGATGCAACTTCCACTGGTAATAGCCGGTCCAAATACAAAATAATCAATGCCTGAGATGCTACCATGTCACCAGCTACTCTATCTCTATCTAGTATGCTGTATTATGGTATGGTAAGACCCATTTTGACCTCTTAAAAGAAGTGACAAACAAGTTGAGTCACGTTTCGAGAGGGTTGTCTTCCCTTGGTCGTCACTTCACAATTTTTTGTCATTATTGAAATATCACTTTTTATTCTTACTGATGTCTACATTGATGTGGCGTTGATGATTATTTTGAAACTTAGGAATTAATATTAAAGAATTAAGTCACTAGTGCACACACTCAGAAGTCAGGCATCGTAAAAATCAACCAATCGAGACCAATTTTCACAATGGCCACTTGTTATTTCAGACACTAACAATCCACCCCCATAACAAAATAACAATAGTACTTCACCACTAGCCATCGCTGTACCCCCTGCCACACCCATTGATAACAATACCACTCTATTTTGTTGGAGTCAAGGCACAGTCATTTCCAAAAAAATAACATCTTTGGTAGATGATTGTGCTTTGCTGTCATAATATCAATGAGTTGTCTGACTCTGGAAATTATTCATTTGAAGAGCATGTTGATACTGATAATTTGTAACAGCCTTCCAAATGAGTTGCTTGAAATATAGGTCAATGTGGAGGAGATGCACAAACAGCTGGAAGATGGAAGTGTGACTGAATTATTAAAAATTGAGGATGTTGAATGTGCACCGAAAAGAGCGAACAAAGTAGATAGTTTTCTAGTACAAAGAGGCAATTCCCAAGCATTATTGTATTGTTGTCTCCATCTAGGAGGCAGAGATGGGAAACCTTCACTAATTGTTGCATATTTTTGAATAACATCTTACCAAATGAAGACTTGCAGTATGAAGTCTCTTGTGAGATGGCTTGAAGAAAGGGTGATGACACAATAGATGTTCTCTGTAAGTCGCAATTGCTTCAATACCCATGTATGAGCTCAGTGATGATCCCTCTTTTGTTGTGTGGCTGCTCTAATACTTCATCCCCTATTTTTGATTGAAACTGGTCCTTATGGATATCCCTTTATTCACAAAATTCACGCAGCTCTTTGAATTCCGGATCACCATATACTTTTGGCTTTGTCAAAACCTGACGAAGAGTGTGGTTGAATTGGTCAGAAAAATCTGGTGCCCCAAGAGGTGGAGTCACATGTTATTTTTCAAGTAATGAGTCAGAGATCAATGATACAATGTGATACAACTGTTTCCCTTTCAATTTGAAACATGAAAGAAAGGCTTGACAACCATTCACTAGTGACACAATCGAATCGTGTTACGGTCCAAATTACGGTCCAAAACATGAAAAACTAAGAGCTGGAAATGGGTCTTAGACCCGTTTTGACCTCTTAAAAGAAGTGACAAAAGGGAAGTGACAAAACTTGACTTGATGCAATAATATAATTATTATATAAATAGAAGAAGATTTCCTTTTAGAGTTAGGTTTTTGCTATTAAACCAAAATGGCAGACGATGCCATTTTTGTTTTCACTTCTTCAGTGGTTGATGTGCAAAAAGTGAGACCAAAAAAATATTTCAGCTGAGGGGCAACACTTAGCCGTTTTAGTGACTTTGTTTGGATCAAAAGTAAATAAATATTTGGCGAGGTTGGCAGTTAGGTCTTGGTTGGACCATAGCACTCGCTAGGCTTCTCAACAAAAAAGTGAAAATTTGATATAGGCTGTTGTGTAGAGTGTTACTGAAGTCATGTACCTTGATTTTTTTCAAATGGGCAGTTGTAATGGCATAAGAGAAATTTGGCTGGGCAATAGAACAGGTAGGAAACGAGGTCACAAATGAGAATTTGAAAAATAGCTAGTTTTTGCCAAGGCGATTGCTAGCAAGAGAACAAATACTTTTTTCTCTCTCACCTAGAAAACCATCTCGTTGCTTGAGCAGTCACTAGCGACCCAAGCCTCCAAACAACAACAACAGGAACATGAAGACACCCTCCAGCATCATGAAGAAGAATGTTTGCTGGAAGCGAGACGATAACCCCCCTCCAAAGCAAAGAGGGCACAGCCAAAGCAAAAACAGCAGAGGAAATCAAGACGCATCCAACAACTCGGAAAAAAGAAGAGGCGCAAGAAGGAACTTTGCCAACACCGCCGCCATCGCAATAAAAAACACCAACATTACAAAAATATCAACAATGGCTTCCTTGCAGACACCAATCTGCCTTAATGCCAAAATATTCAAAATATCACCAGAGAAATGAGCGTAGAACACTATTTTGACAGACCTACCAACATGGCCTGCCACAGCTACTGCTCAATCAACAAAGCACCAAATGGAATCAGATCTCTCCTAGGCCTTGGCCTGAATGATTGCATTCAAAAATAAAAACCAATGAACATCATGCATGCAACCATAGCCGGCCTTTGATCAGATGTCTGCCGCAACTACTTCTTCCTACATCTTCTAGGAGATGATGAAGGCCATTTCATCCCAGGCCTTTACATTTCTAGCGGCTGGGAACCCCCTGATGCCTCCCAAGAAGTAGAAAACTGCCTCAACAACTTTTCAAACAAGTTACATAGTGCTTGCAAACAATACCAACTACCGAAGCTCCCAAATATCTCAAGAAACCAAAATAACCTCATTAAATATCTCAAGAAGCACGATGACCTAAGAACAACCTCAGTCCAGCTATCTTAGATAGAGATATCTACATTCAACGATCCATCTCCAAACAACTAGGAAATGTGAATGTCTAAGAGCCACTCACCAACACCCAAGCTACAGCCCACATGATTTGCCTCTGTTACAAATATGACACCTTTGTTACAAAGTTCCAAAAAGAAATGTCCAAAGCTGAAGCTACCTACCTATTCCACGCCCAAAAGAAAAGCCCAGAGAAAATTGCCCGCTTCCGCATGAGCCTCAAAGCCCATAAAAAACATGGGAAATGTGCGAATAATCTTAGAAAATGGCTAGATTATTGGCTGAAAAAACTCCTTCCCTTCCACCCATCCTATATTAAGGATAGCAACTTGGCCCCATTCCACCTAACACCAAACTTTTCGTTGGCGACACAGTTTCGATATATACAAATATACACACCAAACATGCAATCGCAGTAATCTCCAGTTGGATTGATGAACTCAGCAAACGATTTGACCTCCCACTTGACTTTCCTTTCAATACACTTAAAGATGAAATGCGACTAGTTATGAGAAACAATGTTTCTTAATTTTAGACAAATTACCGGTACAGCAATGAACACCTACGCAGCATGCATGTGGGCCAAAATATATTTTGGTGTACATGAAAACAACAGAATCCTCCCCACCTACTCGACAAACTTACCTTTTTATCGACAATTCATTGATGATAGTTTTGGACTGTGGACATAACAACCTACACAAACTTCTGCAACGATATGGATGACTTTGGAGACCTCCGATGGGACATGGAACCACCCACTAACACAGTCAACTTCCTTGACTTAACCATCAAGATCAAACATGGACAAATCATTACCCATACCTTCCAAAAACCCATGAACCTTTACCTCTACATTCTACATTCCTCCAAAATCAGCACACCCTCCAGGAATGATTAAAGGTATCATCTATGGCCTCCTCCAAAAGTACCAACAACAGAACCCAGAAAGAGCTGACTACCTTGCCATCGCAGCAAAAATCTACAGACACCTCATAACCAGAGGATGGGACAGCATCTTCCTCTGCAATGTTTTCATCGATGCTGACAGAAAAATAACCACCAAAAAACATCAAATGCCTCCCTCACCGCCAACGAGCACTACGAAAATGGGGAGCTCATTGTCCTGCACTAGACTTACGACTTACCATCCATATGACATCCTGCACAATGCAATCTGCCAGATCTTTATGGACACCTGCGGCGACTTCTGTCTCCCACACAACCTTGAGATGAGAAAACTCATCATCACACATAGCCGCCCTGAAAACATTTGACGTCACTAGTACCATGCTCCACCAAGTGCCTGATAGAAAAGCAAGCAAATTTGGGGGGGGGGTTAATGCCTTGGTCTCACCTCATGACACTTACACGCCAGAGGTGAGAGAGAAAAAAGAATTTATTCTCTCGCTAGCAATCACCTTGGCAAAAACTAGCTATTTTTCAAATTCTCATTTGTGACCTCGTTTTCTACCTGTTCTATTGCCCAGCCAAATTTCTCTTATGCCATTACAACTGCTCATTTGAAAAAATTCCAGGTACATGACTTCAGTACCACTCTACACAAACAGTTGTATCACATTGTATCATTGATCTCTGACTCATTACTTGAAAAAATAACATGTGACTCCACCTCTTGGGGTGCCAGATTTTTCTGACAACTACATCATATTTCTAATATTTATTTTGTGTGCACCCAAACAATTGTTCCAGAAGCTATTATTAATAGTATTATATTTATCCCAGAAAGACAATATCTAATCATAAAAGAAGTTATAGTACTTCTCATAAAATAATCAACATTCGTTTATTTTAATCAACAAAAAACATCATCATCATGCCTGTAGTGGCTTCGAACGATGCTACTGGCACCAAAGCTGGAAGATCGCCCGCAACTGCTTCATCAACTGCATCGACTGCATCAACAACCAATGAACCCACTGGATTAGACCTCAACACTGTCTATCCTTGCTCTGGTACAAGATAATTGGACCAAGATCAATATTATGATAATAATAATGTATTATGATAATAATAATGTCACTCGGGCCTTTTTTCATATTTTCGACTTTCTAATATTTGGTTGGTCCAGTCGAGAAAATATGATTGATTTCTGACACTCACATTTCAATTTAGGAATCAATATGACTTATATATATATCAATTATTGTATGTATTGGTATGAGCATTAGTACGGTCCTCAAAAATAAATTACGGTCCAAATGGGTCTGGATCCTGGGACCATTTGGACCATAATTTATTTTTGAGGACCGCAATTTGTTTTGACTCACAAATATAATGAGAACGAGTCATGTTACGGTCCAAATTACGGTCCATAACACAAAAAACTAAGAGCTGGAAATGGTTGTAAGACATCATAATAATAGTATCTTGCTCTAGGATCTAAAAATTGCAACTGCCAGTATTATAATCAAGATCATCAGTACTATGAGAAGACCTCTACAACCAAGTTCAAATCACATATATATTAATTAGAGTACTAGGTACTAGCCCCATGGGCTACCGTATGTCTGCTGTGTGGCACGTACCAAGGGCATTTTGCTAGCAATAATTACTATAGAAAGGCATAGAAAAGTGATTGATTATTAACCCTAACTCATGTTTTCAGAGATTCGCAATGAAATGTGAGCATCGCAGGTCAGGTATTCGTAGGAATTAATAATTTAATAAAAAAAATATTAACCCTAAGTATAAAATTTCCTCACATTTTGTAATTATTGACCACCCATAAATCGAGGGACCAAAATACACCCTCAATTCGATACAAACTCAAAATTCTAGCCACGCTAGGCCACAAGAAACTCACAAAATTGTGGCGTAGCGTGGCTAGAATTTTGAGTTTGTATCAAATTGAGGGTGTATTTTGGTCCCCCTTGGAACATGTTGTATCCTCCACACAGCAAACATACAGTAGAGTTAGAGTAGGCTCTCTAGAGTCTAGAGAGTACATCATAAATATCTCTAATCTCTCCATGATCTTAAAATCACGCCCAAAAGTGCTGATTTAGATTTGTTTTTTCCCATCTTTTGTCTCAATTACGAAGACAGTACTTAGTTAGTAATTTTGTGTTAGTAATGTAGGTAAGTACAATCTAAATCGATATTGTAGAAAAAAAGTACAAAAAAAGTACGATAATTACAATTGTTCCAACAATATCAAGGGGACGCCAGCGGAAACAATGGTGTGGTTATTATTGGTCCATTGTTATTATTTGTGCTTCACATCGTTGGAATGTCTGTCGGTGTGGTAGAGACTGGGTGTCATATTACTAATTAAAAAATACTATTAGGGCTAACATACATCCACTCTACCTTGCTCAGCTATCAGCTAGCACAAAACCGAACATCTTTCGTTCTTGATCTTGGAATTGGAATTGGTTTACGCTTATCATCTTGCGATTTGTTTAGACTTGTTTGTCGACGGGCAGCATTTCATTTTCACTTGTCAAATCATCGATAGCAGCAGATAGCAGCCATGTCATCGGATAACGAAAAAGCCTGCCCATCTGGGAAAGATGGCAGGAGTAGCATTGTCCCGCCAAAGCCTCCACGCCCGATCACCGCATACCACATATTTTTTCAACTGGAGAGGAATTATCATACAGGACGAATTAGGTGGCACCTCCGGCTCCCAGGATTCGCCCATCATCCTTGACAAGGATGCGCTTGCGTGACCCAAGAAATATTGCAATACAATCATGCCAAAAGATTGGTTAGCGTCGGGGAAAAAAATACCAAGATGAGGAAAGACTGAATGAAGCATGGAAAAAATTCTTTTATCTGCTTGTCTAAGACAGTTGCAAACAGTTCGAAATCAGCTGATACTGAAACCAGAATGTACTGCAAATATTTGGCCTATGAGAGGCTTGACCTATATAAAGAGGAAATGGATGCTTATGTCGAAAAATATGGCAAAGATGCAGACAAGGCTCAGGGGAAAAAATGTAAAACTCAACCTGTTAAGGACAAGAACAACAATGTCCACAAAGACATGCCGGTCGTAATCAATAGCATTGACAAAGCACAGCTTCTCAGCAGCAATTACATTGGGAAACAAGATGAATGTGCTGCTGTCAAAGCTCAAGGGGGGAAACGAAAAGCTCGCAGTGTATCTTAGGACGATAATATCCCAGAACCAGAAGACGATCCCATTGCCCACGAAGACAAGGTGTTCGTAACAAGTGAAACACTGCTGCATGGCAAAGGCACCCGCAGCTCTCCCACACATACATCACCACAGCTACCTACATTTGCTGAATCTGTGCGCTTCCCAAGTATGTATCCACAAGGTCTTGCTCCCGCAAGAAGCGATGTTGTTGAAGGATTTGGATCAATAAGTTCTATGGCTATGGTTTTTTTCATTTCCATACAACAAGCCTGTTTTGTCTTATGACTGGTTTCTGCCCGGAGCAGGAAGAGAAGAATGGAGAAATCACCAAAACTTTCATGATGATGCATCAGAACTTGATATACATGATGATGATATAATGGAATTGTGGAGGAAGTGCAAGGCAGACTGAAGATACCAACTTTGAGATCAAGAGGGCTACACAAATAATGGGCAGTAGATGTAGATGCACTCAAGAAATAACGAATCACCATGATTGGTGAGAGAAAATATCAATGGAAATGGGCTTATTCCAATGGTGCATTGCAATTGTTAATGATATGTAAAGAAGTGTTAATTTTAATGTGTTTTAATGGTGCAATATCAATAGTGCTTTGCAAGGTCGACATTGATCCGGCAACTTTGAATTCAGTCGCGTACTCTTACCACACACGTAGACTCGAAACCAACAACCAACAATAGCTTGAATCATTAGAGCAATCGTCAAAGTTTCCATTAAGTTTTGAGTGAGAATAAAAAGGAGAAATGGTTTCCGGCGCTCCAATTATCAGCAATCAGCATCAGGAGGAGGCGATTTGAATTTTCAGTATTTCGGCGAAGCGCTAGACTTGGCTGTTCTTAATCCAATGCCATCTTAATTAGGAAATCACTTGATGCTTTTTGTTTTAAAAAAGTCGGGGCATTTTGGGAATACGCAAAGCAAAAAAGGTATTATCCCACACTGGCAAAAGTGATGAGAGGTGTGAGTATTTCTCTAATATAGACGAGTCTCTCTCTCTCTAGAGGAGAGAGGTAGATAGCATTAAACCTCAACGCGCTCAAAGGTATTGACTATTAAAAAGTGTATTACTACCTAAAGGTACGATATTGCCTATATAAACATAAGACTAACAAATGGGATAAAACTAATGTCAGGAAGACCCGGTACCGGCGGGGGTGTACGTATCGTACTATGTACATACATCTT
>JALLAR010000972.1:0-11666 GCA_036939335.1 Conticribra guillardii
ATCCATTGCTACCTCATCAGGTGTACCAAGGTTGAACTGAGCAGCAGTGATGATGTGCTCAAGGAGGTTGTAACATTTCAAAGCATATACACAGTGTTTTCGGCTCCTTCTTCCAAGCCCCTTTCTTGCACCTTCTCAAGAATTCAGTTGCTACCCACTCTGGATCGATGTAAACATGCTGCAAAATATTTGAGAGCATAGATATTCTCTCATAATTCCCCACACCAAGCCTTGAACGACAAGGCTGAGAAACATAACCAGAAGTACCAACGAATCTTTCACAGATAACTTCAGTGACCTCCCTTGATGCTTCTGCCTGAATGATGAGAGACAAAGATGGAACGCGAGTTGAATGGTCAAGAAAGAAAGGTACCAACTTCATCCTCCCTTTCTTGTGAAGGTAGTCAGCGATGGATGACTCTCATTAAAAACCAAATAAGATGACTATGCGTGGTTTGTGGTTTCTGCTTGTTGCTGATCTCAACAAGAATTATCTCTCCCACATTTTCCATATTGTGCTGATACATCTGATGAACCAACGGGAATTATGAAGGTCCAAAAGAATATCTCAGAATTCAAGCTCTTCACTCTCCTTAGGTTGGTGTCACGTGAAGTTCTTGCAGTTTGCCCTTCAGAAGGATATTGAGAAAGGAATCCCAAGACCAAGAAGATTCCTGTAGATTTCATGCTACCCGAGACCAGTTCAAGGAAATTGAGGCCACGTATGGTCACCCACAATAAATCATGTGTGGAACATGGGAAACCAAAATAATTTAAATCACAGAAACTAAATTTAACAGCAGTAACAGATATTGCAATTGCAGCGGAATATCAACAGAATCTTTATCATTATATGACAGCAGACTGCTGGTAGTGGTCTGCATAAAAAAGGAACCTAGTTGATGTCCTTCCAAATATGAATTGCATTTTCAATGTAGCTTCCTTGTAACAATACAAGATAGGAGACAATTTTATAATGTAGTGCATCACAAGTCTAAGTCAACATCCTTCTATCACGAGATCATTATGATATTAAAAATTACAATTAGTTCACACATTGGTCAGATTTGATTGGCAAGGATTGAGTCTCATCTCTCATTAGATTGAGACCACGCTGCATGAACAAAATTGCCACAGTACCTACAGTAAGATCACCAAAGTTAGAAGCTGTGTGCTGGGTGCATGATATTATTAGAGAGAAGCACCTGACAAAAACTCTCTCTCTAGAGAGAGAGACTACTATCTAGAGAGAGCAAGATTTAATGGCTTCCTATTCGAACCAAAACAATTAATCGAAAACCGAATTTGGGTGAAACAGAGGAAGAACTGAATTTGAAATTTGAAATTGATACTAGTTCCGAGGTGGAAAACTACGGTACAGTATTTGGTACAACACGGAACTTCACGCTGATTTTTAAAAATTATGGTCGGTCGAGCCGTTGGCAGCGGGCAAGAAACTGGCGAAGAATCACTTGTTGAAAACAACATACTATCGTCTATCGTACTACATTCTATCTTCTACGATACTACAGCGACCAAAACAAATCAAACGGACGAGCACCTTCAATTGCGTGCACGAGATCGCGGACGAGAACGATCACCATTGTTGCGACTGAAATGAGCTGAATTCGAATTCCGTCATCGTAAGCATTCGAATCAATCTTTTATAAGCATTCCAAAAAACAGCATCGCACAGTGCTTAAAATCAACAAAGGACAATGAGCGCTAGTAGTCGGCGCAGCCGCATGTCCCTCGGAGGTAATATGCCTATGCCACCCCTTCAAGATGCCAGCGCCCGCGCCAATAGACGCACCAGCTTTGGAGGCAGTTGCAATGAATCACCGGTGAAGGAACCCACGAAAGACCGTCGTGCCATGTTGGACGAATGGAGGAAGTCTCGTGGACGATCTCCTGCCAGAGCAACCTCATCTGCTGAGTCGCGATCTGACGGACTCGAAAGAGCGGAATCGACAATTGATCTCCCTCAACCACCTCCTGCTGGCCAATCTTCCATTGACCAGGATAAAGAGAACCATGGCCTCTCTGCGTTAGAAAGATATCGTCTCCGAAAAATGAAAAATCGAGGGCATGCTGATGACGCCAACGAACCCACGATGACAATGACGATGGGAACCCCGACTCGCAACCGCCTTCCGCCTCATCCACCATCTAACTCTGCTTCTGCGTCCAGCTACACGGACGACGAAGACAACACAATCGGATATTCTTCATACGCTGTCGGTACACCGAGCAGACGGCCCAAATCGCGAAGGTCGCTTAGCTGCGGAGGAGCGCAGCGCAAGGTCAGGCGCAGGACAATGGGGCTGGCACAAGAGCCGGCAAAATCTAAGCCATTGCTTCCACCTTCATATTCAGCTGCAGCTCCCCCATGCGAGGCGCAGGAGGCTGACATACAAACCTCAACAAAACGCGAGTCGATTCAAGAGCCAGAGTCGTTCTCGCAGGGAAGCATGGATTCTGTCGATGGTGTGGCAATGAAGTCACGAATTCAGGCCATGCAGAGACGAATCGACAACCTTGAACGAGAGAAAATGGAGTTGAGTATGGCGAAGGCCCCATTGGAAGCCAGGATGCGGCAAAAGGAAGATGCATGGGTAAAGGAAAGAGAACGTCTCTTGGCGGAAATCGAGGACCATGAACTAAGATCAAAGGAAGTAGATGAGCGGTATCGGGAGCTTGAAATGCAAAATGAGGCGCTCAACGAGGAAGCGAAAAAATTTCGTCTTGAGGCACGTGCCGCAACCAGTACAGCTGATGGAAGTGAAGAAAAGGACTCGTGGAGTGAGCGCTTAAAGACCAACCGCGAGATCACTCAGCTTCGAGACGAACTCAAAGGTAAAGAAGACGAAATAAAATCTCTTCGAATTGAAAAGGTTTCTCTTGAATCGGAAGTATATGGGTGCCAGAATGAACTTCAAAGGCTCACAAGGGACTACGACGAGCTCGAAATGGACCTTAAGGAGTTAGAATCATCAAAATCTCAGAACAGTGAGGCTGAAATTCAACTTCAGGCATTAGCAACTGAACATACCGCTATGACGGCACAACTGAATGCGACCAATGCAGATCTAGAAGAGACCAGGTCAAGAGCAAAAGCAGACGTCAAATCCAAAGAGGATAACTGGAAACAACGTGAGTCAGACCTTCTATTTGAGATTAGCGTCCTCAAAACTCGAGCCAGAAAGTCCGAAGTTTGCAATACTTCCATTGACATCACTGATGGCGAAGAAGACATCGCAATTCTCAAAGCACGCATCGAAGCGCGCGATAGGAGGGTACAAGAACTTGAAGCACAACTGGTCAAAGGAGAACAGATCCGGCGTGCGATGCATAATCGCATTCAAGAGCTCAGGGGTAACATTCGTGTCTTTGTACGAACGCGCCCCTTCCTTCCCAATGATGGAGTTGCTTCTCATTCTTCTATTGATATTCTACCTGATGGTGAAAGCCTCTCTATTCTAGGCAACAGAGGCTGCGGCGAAACGCATGGATTCAAGTTTGACAAAGTATTTGCCCCCTCAGCAGGACAAGACGTCGTCTTTGATGAAGTTTCGGAGTTTGTGCAGAGTGCCCTTGATGGTTACCATGTGTGCCTCTTCTCATATGGCCAGACTGGTAGTGGTAAGACACATACCATGCAAGGAAGTGGAAATAAAGCGATGCGTGGAGTCATTCCACGTGCGGTAGAGCAGATTTTGGCCCAAGCTGAACTCATGCAAGCTCAACGGTGGAAGTTTACTGTGAAAGCAAGCTTCCTCGAAATTTATAACGAGGAATTACGTGATTTGCTTGTCATGATGAATTCAGATGGATCAGTGAGGCCAAGAGACACACGATCTGCGACGAAAAAACTTGCTATTAAAAGAAATGCTGAAGGAAAAAGCTTTGTGGATGGTCTCAACATGGTCACAATTGATGTAGAGAACAAGAGAGCTGGTCTTGAACAACTTGAGGCTGTTATGGCAGCAGCAGCACGAGCTCGTTCTGTCGCCACAACAAAAATGAACGCGCAGAGCTCACGAAGTCACTCCGTTTTTATGCTTCATCTCTTTGGAAGTAATGAAGAAAGCGGGACTGTGATTCAAGGTGCACTTAACCTATGCGATCTTGCAGGTAGCGAGCGTCTGGATAGGAGTGGTGCCTCGTCTGATGCCATGCGCCTCAAGGAAACCCAAGCCATTAATAAAAGTTTAAGCTGTCTTGGTGATGTTTTCACTGCACTGACTAATGGATCAAAGCACATCCCGTTCAGGAACTCTAAGCTAACATATCTCCTCCAAGACTGCCTCAGTGGCGATGGCAAGGCTCTGATGTTTGTTAACTTGAGTCCAACCATTGAAAGTAGTAACGAGAGTCTCTGCTCTCTCCGTTTTGCGCAACGAGTCAATCAGGTGGAATTGGGAAGAGCTATCAAGAATGTGCAATACAGCAAAGGAGGTTCGAAAAAATAGAGTTAGACGATCAATGTGTCCTTTGATCGTGTTCATACCAATTTTATTTAAGAAACATCATTATATTAATAGTCTCTTTATCACTGAACGGCAAGGAGCAGTATACTAAGAATACACTGGACTGTCTTCTATCGTTCCCTTTTCTCATGCTGAATCTTGTCTTATCCCATGCCAAGACTGATATTATTCGAACAAACACTGACCGCCAACACTGCTTAAAGATCAAGATCATCATCTGGATCTTCTTCGTCAAAATCATCAAACTGTGGATCATTTTCCTCAAGATAAATTCTTGGACGAGATGATGGCCCATTCAATCCTGATCCAGGAGCCTCGCTAATGCTAGATACAATGCCAGCAGATTCCTGTTTCATCTGCCGAGTCCCTTTACTCTTTTGATTCTTTTCTCCATCACTGCCACCTTCATCACTCTCATTATAATCCAAGATCCAATAGCACCCATCTCGAACATCCTTCGTCCTCCATTCATTTGATGCTGATTTTGCAATACGAAAGGGCATACAATGCCGGATCAACTTCCCTCCCATACCAGCTCCTCTTCCCCCTCTACGAACAATATCCATCATAGATATCACATTCGAAGTCCCCTGAACATCCATCACATTGAGTGACAGTATAGCATGCGCCATATCTTCCAACCATCTATGATCTGAGGGACGAAGTGACTCATAGAGAATAGGCGCAATAATTGGAGATAAGATAGGTGGGCGTACCATTTTTGTTTGGGCACCTTCTGTTGAGGGATCATCTTTGCAAATTGAGGAAGTAAGCGACGAAGGAGGCACAACTCTTCCCAAACTTTTGAGGAGTAAGTCGACTTTTTCTACTCCATGCCAATGAAGCAGCGGAGTTAATGTTTCAAAAATAATGGGAATTGGTCTTTGCATTTCATTCGCAGCTTTTGATGACTTTGATTTTGGAAGTTCGGACAATTGCAGTTGCGACCGGCGGAACTCAACCGCAGTAGCAGCTTGTCGGATAGCCCTGACAATAGAGGGCAAATCGCTCATGTTAGATTTGACAACAGAAGAAGAATTGCGGCAATCTTCTTCAGAATCGTTGCTATCTTCCCAACCAAATGGATCCGAGGAGAGGTCAACACACAAGCCATTTTTATGAAACTTTTTTATTGCGTCTCTTCTTTTTCTCAATTCTTTTTGTTGTCGATGCTTATCTCGACTTTCAAAATTATAAGTGTCACTTCCATAGCCTTCTTCTTCATCATCTCCATCAAGACAATTATTCAAATCATCATCTCCATCTGCTTCACCCATCTCATCCACATCCAAAACTCCACTCGTCCCAATAACAGAAACATAAACCACAGCTCCATCACACTTTTGACTTAATTCTTCCAATGACTGCCGCACAAGGAATGGTCCAGATATGCCATACCAATCGCCTTGAAATGCACCACGTCGTGACGGCGGAGCTGATTTCAGATGTGACGTCTGTGTCTTGGAACGTGCGTGATCTGTAGTCATCGCCATAGTTGACGCCAATGCCCATTGGCGTTGGGATTTTGGAGTCATGGAATGTTGTATTAAAATTGTATATCCACCCACAGAAGATGTACTGAGCGGGATGCTTGTAGATTCACGCCCGACAGTGGCAGATGCATTGCTAGTGCTCGACGTGCTATCGTTGACAACATCGGGGAGCGGAAGGGAAGGTAGGGCGGGATGCGGACGGGTGACGGAGGTAAATAGTGCCTCCCATGGGTTGGGAGGAGGAGCTGCTTCTTTGCCTGTAATGGACGGTGGCCGCTTTGTCATCTTGAGAAGATTTTGATGCTCGGTCTTGTGATAATGTTTGCGCAGGTTTGCGTTGATTGTGATGATGTGTTGTGCTTCATGCTTGGATTTTGTGGCTGGAAGATCCCAAATTGACATACTGAGTCCTATGTAGACGAAATGAAAGTATCCACACGAAGCAGACATAATAATAATACACGAAGCCACACCCTCTGTCGAGGGTGTGACTCCTGGGTGACACGAAGCAAGAAAAAGTTCTTCTGGCGTGTATTGCTAGATACTAGTGTATTTACTTTCTCTGATGATTTTTATTGTTTATTATTCCAAACATTGTGCCATCCAATGCCACGACATGAAATGCCGAATAGACTTGACAGGAGAGAATTACAAAAAGACTATCATGCATCCGTCAAAAAATCAAAGATTCATCCTCTGAACTAAAGTGAAAGAATCATCTCCACCCCTATAATGATGCGCACCCCCCTCTTCATAACCACCCACGCCTCCCAATCCTTTTGGACAACCAGTCAATGCTGATACCAATGCCAGAGGCTTCGCATCTTTCCCCATAACCATCTGTGGTCTTTCCCTCCTTTCACATATAATGCGTGTCCCATCAGTAAATCTAATCGTTGTATCAAATGCACCCACGCGAGGTGCAGACCAAGTTATCCCATCGTCCGACCATGCATGACCTCCCTGTTGGTATTTTGGAACACACTTGTAGGGTAGAGCATTGAATAGCATATGATAATTCCCGCGATGGTCCACAAAGACTGATGGATCTTCTCCAGTATGTCCGAATATTGGTAAATCATTAGAAGGTTCGCAAGGTCCCGACTCCACAGGGCAGACTTGGACTGATATTCCTTCATTGGAACAAGTGGGCGAAGGTAAATCCATTCCATCAGCACGGTAGAATAGGTAGGTGGACCCATCAGGTCTTAATAATGGTCCTGGATTTTGACCTGAAGATATTGTAATGGGGACAGACCATGTTTTCCCTTCATTAGTAGATATCATTCGCTCAATTGGGCCAGAAGGTCCAGAAATAGAAAACAAATGCCAATGTCCAGTTATAGGCGCTGCATGTATCGAGGGATTGTGATGTTCTGGGTGTAATACAACATCCGAATCATTTCTTTGATACGGACCCTCTACATTCTGCGCCTTTGCAACTACAACTCTAGAATGAGTTTGCCATGCTCCTAGACCACATCGTTTCCTCACATCTGGATCAACTTTGCATAGAATTTCAGAGAGATACATATGGTATGTCCCATCGGCTGATTGAACAATTGAACCACCCCAAGAAGTATGCTGCTCATGGATGTAACCCAAACGGTTTCTAACTACTGGTTGGAATTTTAAATAGGAGCAGTCTACCCCATCCGCCCATGGATCACATTCACAGACTCCTTGAACATTGCACACGCCTGCCAAGGAACAATCCCAATCAGATTGGCATTTCATCCCCTTTGCTTCCCATGACGCCGTATTCCCCAGTCGCCCATCTCCACACTTGTTATCGCATTTATCATCATAATAAACACCAACTCCTTTGAATTGTTCCTTAGGTGTTCCCACTGCCAAGATGCACACCCCTCCGTCATCACATCGATATTCCGGTGGAGCATTTGGATCCCTAACGCGGCAAGGGCCACTACCACCGCCCACGCCTGTTCCATCATTGGAACAATAAGGAGGATCCCCACCAGTCTTGTGACATCCACTGGGGCACTCATACAATCCCATAAGCCCACCTTTAACACGACATACATCACCGTGCCGGGGTTCATAGTCGTGTCGTTCCAATTCATATTTGGTGGTGCATGGATTCCATCTTTTCCCTTTCTTAATGTTGTCATTATTGCTATTCAGTCTCTCTTCATCTTGGATTGATAATTGTTGTTTGTTGTCATTCACCCCACTGCTCGTTTTACTGTTCACACCGTCATTCGAATATGTTTTACTGCTTGCACTACTATCTGAACTCCCTCTCGATGAATCTGAAAGTGTCGTTGAATATGTTGCCATCGGAAAATTCACCCAAACGAACAACGATACAAACACAGCAACAATGAATAACAACCGACGATTTCGTTGGGATGCACGTGCAGATTCATGATCATCATTAGTAGGGCCACGACTTCCTCCTACGTAGCTGACATGAGCACCTCGAAACGTGCGTCCTCTTGACGAAGTTGATGATGCATTGATATTGTATCGATCGTATACACTTGATCGATATGAGTTGGAAGAGAGCTCGATTGTGGTTGCGTGCTGGCGGTCGTTCATTTCGTCTTCATTTCCCGATAATCGTGACATCTATTCGCCTCAGACATCATATCTACCTACATCCTCTCACAGTGTTGTGAGATCTGTTGCTATTATTATTATTATTTGCGATATTATTCTTCCGATCTGGAAGCTACATAGGAAGATCCAAAATTGTCGTACCATACTGGGTCCTACGTAATACTAAACATTAGGAGATTTTTAAGAGTACCACCTACAATTGTCTGTCCATCTCCCGAAAACAAATTAAACATTTCCAGAGCACCATCCAAACTATGGAAAAAGATGGAAAAGCAAACTCCCACCGAAAGTTTTTTGATGGAACAAAAAATAATAATGAAAATAAAAAAGAAAATACATACTGACAAATCAATTCACCAGCCATAATATCCAAGAATAATCAATATTATTTGCCAAGTCAACTACTCCTATTTAACAAAATCATCCTAGAACAGTAACAATGGGAAACCGCGTCAAAGGACGCCCGAAAAAGAAGTCCATCAAGGCCGCCACCCACTCTGGCCTTTCTGCCGAACGCAAGCTCTCCCGCTTCGGTAAAAACCGCAAAAAAGACCATGCCGGACTCGATGCCACCTTCATTGGCCGTGCCAAAGTTCTCAAAAGGCTACAAATTTCGCTCAAAGATTTTCGAAGGCTTTGCATCTTAAAGGGAGTTTACCCACGTGAACCCCGCGGAAGAGCCCCGCGCAATAAAAAGGGGCAGGTGTTTTATCACATCAAAGACGTCAAGGCGTTGGCACATGAGCCTCTCTTGGAGAAATTCCGCGAATTCCGCGCTTTTATGAAAAAGGTCCGCAAATCTGCCAACCGAAATGAAAAAGATGAAGCTCGTCGTAAAGAACCTCTGGCTCCGATGTACACTCTCCACCACTTGGTCAGAGAGCGTTATCCTCGATTCACTGATGCATTGGGGGACTTGGACGATGCACTATGTTTGATTTGTCTTTTTGCGACATTGCCAAGTGATGGGCGGATCAAGGCAGGGATCACTCGCAAAGCGCAGCATTTGGCATCGGCCTGGGGGGCGTATTGCGCAACTACCTCGAGCATCACCAAATCATTCATTTCTGTTAAAGGAGTGTATTTTGAAGCGGAGGTGCAAAATACTCCAGTGAGGTGGGTGATGCCACATAACTTTACCCAGTACATGCCCGAGGGAGTTGATTTCAGGGTAATGTTGACGTTTTTCGAATTTTATGAAACACTCCTGGGATTTGTTCTTTACAAACTTTATGCGGAGCTTGGTTTGAGGTATCCCTTGCCTGTTGCTGCTACTACTGCGACTATTGGGAGTGGTGAAAATGGTGTAAGCAGTGCTACACTTCACCCTACCTTGGGCGGAAAGGCTACTTCGGTCTTGGCGGCTAATTTGATGACATTGCAGGTTGCTCTTCATCAGGCTTCAAAAGGAAATTCAGCAGCAGAAGCTGTTAGGGATGCTTTGCAGCAAACAAATGATGGAAAACAAAGCGAAGGCGATAAGAAAGCATCTAAGGCCAGTAAGAAGAAGCAGCAAAAGTTGGCAAAGTCGATTGATGAAGCTCTGAAAGGTGTTCAGGAGGACGACGACGACGACGATAATGACAGTGGAGGAGATGATGGTATGGATGAAGACGAAGATCAGGTTCCAATTGCTGCTCCGCTCCGCGAGGCATTGGAGGCGATTTCTGATGACACCACCAATAATAATATGGACTCTTCCGAAAATGATCAAGAAACACGTCTAGCTGATCATCTATCCCAAAACCCCACTGCACAGAAGCGCCATCGTCTGTTTCACAATCTCACCTTCTTCCTTTCTCGTGAAGTTCCCCGTGGATACCTAGAACTCATCATCCTATCATACGGTGGTAAAATTGGATGGGAAGGGCAGGATAGTCCAATCTCTGTGGCCGATCCATCAATTACTCATCATATTGTTGATCGACCGAAGCTACTCCCCTCTTACAATTCGCTACCCAAGAGTCGAGAGTTTGTTCAGCCCCAATGGATTATTGACTGTGCCAACTTCCAGTTTGTACTGCCAATCACGAGGTATGCAGTGGGTGTGACAGAGTTGCCACCACATTTAAGTCCATGGGTGGAGGACAAGGAAGAGGGATACATACCCAAGTATGCCGAGGAGATTGAGAAGTTGAAGAATGGGGAAATGTTGGAGGAGGATATTGGGAAAGAGAAAATTGGCGGCAGTGTGGTTGTCGAAGAACAGGGTGGAAAGGATAGTGATGATGAGGACTCTTCAGATGACGAAGAGCGTCCTTCTCAAGTTCTTAAGAAAGAAAAAGACGCCAAAGATGATGATAGTGAAAGTAGCGAGGAGGAAGAGGAAGAAGACGAGGAGGAGGTCAAGCAAAAGGCAATCAAAAAGAAACAATCCGAGGTATGTCTATTTATGTCCATGTAACAACAATTTTATTTTTATTTCCTGATACAGCTAAAATGTTGAATTTTCTTGTTGCAAATTAATCATCACAGGACGAGGAAGCTAAACAGCTTGCCAAAGCACTTATGTCCAAAAAAGCAGCCCGTCTTTACGGAAGAATGCAACATGGCATTGCGCAAAAACAATCCAAGGTTGATAATCTACACAAGAAGCGCCGTGAGATTGAAGACTCTAGAGAGAAAACGGATGGTAAAACAGTTCTTAAGATGAAGGTTGAGCGGTTGAAGCAGGAACGGAAGGATGTTGAGAAAATTTATAAGGACACTGGTGGATCAATGAAGAAGAAGAGGAAGAAAAACTAAGTCAGTTGTCAAAATAGGGTAGTAAATTGTTGATCAGGGATGCATGTTTTTCCTTGAAGTACCATACTAGAATATTTGTCGATTGAAGTTAGTCACTTAAATTGAGGGATATCAATAAGATAGGCAAATGTACCAACAATGAAATACAAGTAAATGATGGCTTTTCACTACTACATTCTTTTTTAGAAAAAGGCGAATAAAACAATGTGCCCTGATTGAAACAAGCTCTATCTACCAGTACCAGTAGTCATTTGGTGTTGCTTGGCCATCGCCACTTTTTAATTAAGCTCTAGTGTCTAACGCCCAACGGTCCTTAATTAATGACAAAACGGCCAAAAATCCTTAATTAAGAACA
>JALLAR010000973.1:0-11664 GCA_036939335.1 Conticribra guillardii
AAACCTCGTGATTGTGAATCAAACTGAACCACCCAGGATCAGACCAGGTCATCTTCCCATCCCATGAGAAGTTTGTTTGCATTAACCGAGCCATCCCATGAGAAGCGTGTGTTTGTGAGAGCACTGTGAGCTGTTCGTGACTTGTGAATGGTGTGAATGGTGGTTGGGACATGCACGACGATGCATTGAATCGTACCACGACATGGGGCCGCGGGCAAACAATGACTGGAGGAGCTATTGTAGGAGCTATTGATGATGGAGGGGTGGTGAGCCTCGTGGGAAACACTCTTGATGAGTTTAGCAAGGGGGGAGATGGGGTATGGTGGTGGGTGAAGATGATGCGCTGCGATTTGTGCTGGCATCCTGAGGAGATGGGGACAATAAATAATAATAACATGGTGATTGCCACGAAAACTTGCTTTTTTCATGACATTCGAAACATGTATAAAACTAAAATGACACGTCTGTCGGGCACGCATATTGCTTATATTAATGATAGTTTTTCTTAACAGGATTATGGCTAAGCGGGCACTGGTGCCCGCGCAAGCGCGTGATTTTTTTTATCAAAAATAACTTTCGACGGTTACAAGAACGTAGGAACTTTGTACCAATGAATTGTAGCCCTTTTCAAGGGCTACAAAAAGTGTGTGTGACTTTTTTAAATCAGAACATGGTAACATGTCCTGTGAGTTGGTCAAAGCCAGGTCATTTTTGTGTAGGAATAAAAATGACATTTTTGTAGCTTTTTGTAGTATCATACCTCTAAGTATGATAGGTACAATAATTGCCTTCACGAGCTTACGTGAGTTAGACACAACGCAGTAAATACTACTAAGTGATCGTCACGCATGAAAAATAAAAAGTGCAATGTACGTACATAAATAATATTAGTACTTAACTTGTGCGCGTATGTTGTACTAGATACTATTTACGACAGGTGTATGTCCTAAAAAATAAGACTGTCTACCTGTAAACGTACCAGAATCAAAGACAGACCACTGTCTACACATAAACGTTTCAGTAACAAAGAAACAAACTATGGTCTGTCTTCGATTCTGGTACGTTTACTGGTAGGCAGTCTTAAATAAATCACGCTCGAACCAAATTTAAGTAGTCTTTAGCCATAATCCTGTTAATGGATTTTTTTGCCAATTAAAAAAATTTACATTGCTCTGGGTGGAGGGCTGGAGAATGGTTATACAAAAGTAGTCGTACTAAATGGGGAATTAAGGAATTGAGGTGTGACTTGTTTAGATGATAGGTTGCACTTGGGCTAATTTTTTAGATGTTTTTTCATGTTCACTGTTTTTAAAACAGTTTTGAACCCAGAAGTATGTTTGAGCTGTAGCCTTTTCTTGTCTTTCAGATGCCTTCCTTTTGGAACAGCAGTGATAATGATCAAGGTGAAGAGGGGAAAGGGTGGAGGCATCAATGGCAAGATAATAATTATTATTGTGATGTTGAACAGTGACTTGGCTTCATTGGCTGGGAAAATATTTTGCCCAGAGCCCGGAGATGCGCTTTAGGCAGCTGTTGCCTTTTCTTGTCTTTCGTATTCCCCCTTTTAGAACAGCAACAATAATGATGGAGGTGAAGATGGGAGAAGGTGGAGACGGCATAGGTGAGATAATAAAAAGTATAGTGATGTTGAACGGTGGCTGAACTGTTATTGTGTTTGGGCGCTTTTTGCAGTTTTTGGACAATTTTCCAGTGATGTAAAATAGGAAAAAGTTAAAAAGCCAACAAAAAGGACAGGAGATGCAAACCATTTGACAATTTGGATGAGATCAGGTGAATCCAATAATTTCAAATCTGGGCTCAAATGGGTTCCAGCTCATGCCTTCTGCAGGACTAAAGTACCATTCTATGTATGTTAATACCCCTTTTTGTCGACATTCTCTGGTCCTCCACCCAATTATTTTGACTTCAATAGCTTGTGTAAAAGCTGATTTGTTGTCTTAAACTGAAAAGTATTTGGTATTGCCTTGACTTAGATTGTTTAGAGTCTCCATTGGAGAAAGATCTAAATACATAATTCTAATTGCAATAGTGTTCAGTGATTGATATAATAATTGTGAGCTGTAACTTAAGACTCATTGGAAAAAGCAATACTAGTGCGATGACAAATTTATGATATACTTATGATGGTGCACATAGCATACACAAATAATAGTGAATAACTATCAAGTGAGCATATTCATTGAAAGGATGCAGAGAGGAAAGATAAGAGATAAGAGGAGAATACAATATTGGGCAAGCAACAGTCGACCATACGAACAACAAAATCAAACACACAAAATACAAACCATAGACCCTGATAATGATAATGATAGGCATTAGTGCTTTGTCTGAGATGTGACACATCTTTGTCACAGTCAAAATTACACTAAAATTGTAACAGTGCAGGTGAGCCCTGTACATACCATGGAACATGGATTGTTGTTTAGTTCTCAAGCTACCCTTTTCAATGGCATTGGGATTGGGTCATAGTATATCTACTGTTTCCGGACATTCCTACTGCTTTGTCAGATACACAGTACGATGATCATGGTGAATCATACATCATGTGGATACCTACAAACTTTATCCAACCAAGTAGTACCCCACAACTGTAAGCAAAGAATGATCTTCACTATCCTTGTTACTACTATGGTTTAGGAAAATGGTCTGCAAGAAGAATTTGTGTACATAGCTGGTATGCATATATCACAAGAATCCCCAATTGGAGCAGCATCCCATGTACAACCATCTAACAAATCTCAAGTATTGACCATTCTAGATGTAGAGCCTGCTGATCAAGAGAATCATTTAAATAATAAGAACACATATTCCAACTCCTGCAGATGAAAAATGAAGAGAAGTAACATTTGGGCTTTTGCTGGTGAGGGTCAAGATCCTGTGGGAAGCCTTGCGTGGTTGTGACAAGACTAGTAGTACTGCATAAAGTGGAAACTCTAACTTCTGCGGTAATGTAAACTTTTCAACAATGGACTAACTTCAATCTTCAGTTTGTCCTTAGTCTATGTCAACAGATTTGAGTGTTGGGTTAGGAGAAACAAAATTTGATTGCCAGTTTGAATTATCTCAAAAGGTGGGAGACATTGATACTTTCAATCCATATCTAGTTGTAGCTTTTTATCACACACATCCCAGAAGCAGACAAGTACAAATCACGTGCAAAAGAATACGGCAGCAACAGCAGTACAAAATTAAATTCTCCAATGAGTTTTGTAGACAAAAAAACTCACCGAGCACTGAGCCAACAACACCAGCAACCACTGCAAAATCTAAGTGTCGGTATGTGACACTATGGCATAACTATGGGATAGCTTTCATCCAAAATTCAAATGAAAGAAGAAATACACAGGACTGTGCATCATATTCTACCACTTTTTGTCAGAAAACTATAGTTCTAGCACTGTTGGTATTCCCAATATTATGGTTATGGCAGGACACCTTTTCCTTCTAACAGGAAGATATGATATCCTCTTGATAGGTCACTATTACAGTGCTACAATTGATTGCTCTGGTTTTTTGTTGGACCTAGTGACCACATGAGTGATGTTGTTGAACAGCAGCTGATCTTTAGTATACTATACATAATTCTAGACATGATACAATGCTTTGATACTGATCAAAAAGTACATGAATTAATTTATGTCTATTGGCTGTCATTGTGTTTTTTGCACTGTGGTCATATGTGTGCTCATGTGCATCATGACCTCCCCAGCCTGCATGCATGTGGCAACTTGCTGTCCTTGGGTTGTCTACATTTTCCTAATTATAATTAGGTGGATTGTAAAATTATAGATGTGATTTTTGTCTTTGATACTGATGATCAGCATCATGATGGGCATTCCAAAAGATGTACCATTGTCTCATACCCAACCCCACAGTATCACAGTCAACATAAAGAAACAAAGTGATGCTGTGATATGCATATAAGTACGCACAATGTTGGTATCCAGACACTCTATTAAAAAAGCTATATCTAATGCCCAATAAGCTCAAAGTGAATTATGTGGATTCTAGGCACAGTATGATGACAGTTTTGGATAGGATATAGGATGAGGGGTGGATAATGTCTAAAAATATCTTCAACAGCACAAACCACAAACCTCAACACCCCAAAGAAAAGAATGAGCACCATTTTAATCTTGCCCTGCTAGACATAGCGCAATACATCATGGTTCAGGATAGTAAAATTACATGAAATAATTTATGCCCTGTGTTGTGCATCTAATTGGTGCTCTGTCTGCTGGGTGACAGTGAGCGGCTTGATTGACTGGTCGTCAGCACAATACTTCTTGGTAATGGACAGACACAGTCTGACATCATCCGCCATTACAGTTTATCCTTTGGGAATCATGTTGTCGTGCAGGCCAGACCTCCAGCCTCTAGCTCAGGTTTGGTCGATTAGACTCAATCTTGATCTCGGGTTCAGGATTGGTCTGGCCTTTGTTGGAAAGCCAGATTCTAGCATGCCCCTCTTGGCAGCATAGCACATTCCACGTTCCATCTACCATATGTCTGGACTGTGACGCGTACATGTTCCACGGGGAACCACTTTAAGCCCTCAATTTGATACAAACTCAAAAATCTAACCATGCTACTACACAATTTAGTGAGTTTATTGTGTAGTAGCGTTCGTAGAATTTTGAGTTTGTATCAAGTTCAGGGAGTATAGTGGTTCCCTGAATTTCATTAAGGTCAATAATAGGAAAATGTGAAGGAAATCCATATTTTTAGGTGCGACTCAATCTTTTGTCTGAAAAAGCCTTCACCTTTGCGTCCTAATACTTGGATAAGATTTTTTTTGAAAAACATTATAAAAATATTTCGTTTTAAATACGAGGTTTGAATACTTTTAAATATTTATTATTATACTTCATGAAAAGCATGTACCATACTTAGAATTCCACGCTGGATTTCTTTTTTGTACGCACCACCAATTTCTTTTGTCACACACACGGAAAAAATTCTTGTCAATCCCACAGTTGTCATCATCATCATGCAAGAACACCAAGAAAACCCCCAAGACAGGAACCCACCTGAGTTTATGAGAATGGATGCTACGTTAAACAATGACATCTATGATCCTAAAACAAACGATGCCAGCCACCAAAAGAATCAACTGCTACCTCTTCAAGGTGTGGTTTGGACCACCGGACTACACTAAATCATCAGCGATGGTAGGTTCTGTACAAGCTTTCAAGAGGGGGGTTCTGCATGCTGCATGGTGAAAATTGGCACTTCTCGGCTGATTCTCCAAAACATGATCATGATGGGATGGTGGTGATACTATAATCGTGTGGAATGGCACAGGTTGAGGCAATCAACGGTTCATTATTACAATGCATTTTGCTGCGACCCAGGCTTTCAATAGTTTTGATGTAATTCCATTCATTTTTGATGGAGCAAATAACCTGGTGTACAACACCGCGATCCTTCGATTGATAGCACCACATTTCCCCATCAATTTAATTAGATGCCTAAACAATAGAAACAAAAATAAAATAAACATCCAAATTTATTCAAAACAGATTTCATATGCAACTCAATAATTTAAGTATAGTGTGTCAATTTAAATACTTCTTAATTTAATATTTAATAGTTATCAAGAATGTAATATATAGACTATTCGTTTTCATTTCTCTCTTCCTTGTCTGCCTTGAATGCTTCATTGGTCACTCACCGGAAATGATGCCCATGGACGTCTTGCTGAATAAAGACATTAACAAGAGTGTCACTTGCCACGACCGCTCAATGTCGCGTGCCCTGCTTAAGAGAATGGACAGAGTGACTGACTACAGAGCGTTCTCCCTCAGTTCTCCAAAAGAGGGTTCTCGTGCTTACCATCGTATATACCATCAGGAGACTGGTGTTGCACCAACATCAAAGCAAATAATTTAGGACATTGAGGGCATTTATGTAATGATGGTGAAAATATGCAAAGCAGAAGGGGCGTTCATGCCTGGTCTCGCAGAAAGATCTGGAAAAAGATATATTTCTGACATAACCAGTAAGAAGAGTGGTGGTGCATGTGTGAGGGGGGATGTGCATCATCTTAGTGCGGATATCTTATACACTGATTTGCGTGAGCTGTATGATGACACAAACTGGTGTTGCTGAGGAATACATCAACTGCGGACATTTGGATGACAGAAAGATATGGTATCAAAGAACTCACAGTTTTAGTCAAGGATTATTTTCTGTAATTGATAAATTAGGAAGAAATTAATATTTCATGCTAAAATTGTAGTGCATACCAGTTCCTAAGTGATGATTTTAATTGTCTTGTCTTGAACAAAAATTCTTGAGTATGGTTGCGTACCAAATTACATAAGCTATCCCACGTGCAACATGGCATTAGGATTAGTTTAGAAGTGAGATACTACAGTAGAATACCAGTAATGATCTACTGCCATACATTCCGTGTCACGATATTTATGGAATAATGTTGGACTTAAATATGCCAAACAGCATATCCTATGACCCTGTTTAAAGTGTGTGCCTCGCTGAAAATGTTTGACTGACACCAAACCCATCAAAACATCAATGTTTGCAGAGCATATTTTGTCAGCAAAATGAAAAAATAAAAAATTGGCTCGTGCTATTTTTTTCAATGAAGAATAGATTGAAATAATAAAAATACAAAAAAAAAACAATCTAAACACCTTGCACATTGCTGCACACCACAGTCCAGACATACAGTATTACTTGCAGGGTACTAGTATTGTGTGTCATGTGTATCTCTTCTTCAGGCGGCAATGCAAAATGTTAGGTGGTACACAAAAAAATGTGACTCCACAAGCCGAGTTCAAATCTGGCAAACATTTCAAACATCTGAGAATGTGAAAATAACCTTTTCAAAAATTAGAGAACGCAAAAGCAAAAGTTTACAAGTTTTATAACAATTACTGCCAAATGTAACAAATTGTGTAGAAAAGTGTACCAGCTCTATGTAGTAATCATTTTTTTTGTTGGAGGAGTTACCAATCCAGTGACCATGGGATTGCCAAAATTGCCGAAACCACCTCCTAGATTACCAAATAACATGGCCATTATTTGGAAATAAATAAAACTAAAAATATCTGCATGTAGCCATATGAAAGGGCTATTGCAATTGTTCCAATAGGCGAGGATAAAATTCATTGGACAAAATATTATTTTTTCCGTGTTTTGTTACATGATCATGATGTAATTTGACATGAAAATATTGAATTCAACTTTAAATTGCCACCTTGCTCATCCGTATCTGATATTTCTTTTGTAAAGATTATTTGTTGCTTGTTGTGTTTTTACATTATTGAGGTTGATTGTTGTTGTTGTTATTTTTTGTGTTCAATAGCCATTTTGTTGATTGAGGTTAATTGTTGCAGTTTTTGTAATTTCTTTCTGCCCTTGATATAGAGACTCTTATTCAGAACAATTGTTGTCTTATTAGATGATTGTCTACCACCAACCAATTCTGTAAGAATTTGATGAGGAGAAAAATCTGGTATCATTTGCCCCAACCTTGTAGGGAGGGAGTTGCCAACACAGTCAAATTCAACATGAAAGATGATGGCTCCGTCATCAAGAATAAACCGGCAGTGGCAGTTGGTGCTTTTGATAAGGAGGCCATGGAACCAACACAGGGACACTGGTATTGGCCTCTTTCTTTGTACAAGGATGCACTGTGATATATATTGATTCCTGGGTGGGGTCGTGTTCCTTCAAGACGTCTATGGCAGTCATTGTCAAGAGCAGCAATGCCCTCGGAGCACAGAGCTTGACGTTGATGGCCCAGCAGACCCGTTTGACTAGAAGGGAAGATGATACTCTCATTGCCAAACCAATGCAACAACCAACAGATGCCGCTGTCCCCTTGTGAGTGTGAGGAAAGTAGGAATTTTATTTTAAGGAGAAAGTGAAGTTGAAAGTTGAAAGGAAGCATTTCAATTTTAGGCGAAAATGAAAATAAAGATTTTCAATGATAAGAGAAAGTGAAAGTAAAAGTAAACATGTTTTTTTTAGAATAAAAAATGGAGCTAGCATGTGGTGACTTATTTTGGAAAGAAAATGAAAGAATGTTTACCAAAGTGATAGCCTAGCTCAATATTTATGCATTACTCATTTACATAAGAACTAAAAATATATATATCAAATAATCCAACATGCAAAAGAAAGTCCAAATAAACAATATTTCCCTCACAAACATTTATTATTTCCTAATTGATGTGTCATTAGTCAACTGTTGTCCAATCTGTTCTTCCAAGTAAAACAAATCATCCCTCAATTCTGCCTCATCCCAATCTTTCTTGTCATCCCCCCTCTCCCTAAACATATTCACTGCATGTTCCTTGACAAAATAAATGTCTTACAAGTTATGAGCAAAGATGACTGGTTGCTCAAAGTGTCTTGAGGCAAATCTTGTTTTATTGGCATTTGAAACATAGCCAGATTCAGATACAGATACAGAGAAAAACATTTCACACAATATCTTGATGGGATTGGCTGATAGCAATCCATATTGCCACAACTGTAGAAAGGATTGATGGTGATCAACCCAAAATTGAATGTGATCATAATTCCCAATTCCCAGCAGTTTCAAAGTAATTTGTGTAGTTGTTGCCAGCTGATAAATCTTTGCCAAGCAACTCAATTACACTCACAATAGCGATGGTTTTTGTATTTTCAGCTTTGAACTTTGGGATATGACTCATTGTTATTATAATCCTGTACTAGAAAGCAACTGACTTCCTCTGCGGCCAGTTTATTGGCATCATAAACAGGTATCACAGGCAAGAGATCCAGTTATCATAGTTGTAGTTGTCTCCAATCATGTTGGGCTTCAACCCGTCATATTTTCTTTCCATTTTTGTGATGAGACATTTCACTGTTTCTCTGTATTGTTCTTCCGTCATTATTCCTGCATTAATCATAATAAAGGGTTTACCTGGTGCCTTACGACAGAAAATAATAGCAAAGAATATGCATGTAATGATTTATAGTACTTTAAATTGGAGGGCCACAAGTGCTTACATTTGAATCCACTCAAAAACCATATTGGAGGTCAACTATCAATTACTATAAATAATTCATCTGTCTTGTTTTCCTGTCGTGCAAACCAAAATAAGATTTCTTAACCATGGCCTATCATAGTGTTAGAATGCCCCAAACATCATCCCTAAATATATGTGTGTGTGTGTGATCAAGTTGTATTGGATATTTCCATCATGAATTCACACTGCCACACCATTTTTCACTGCATGAGACACCATCCACCTGCAAAATATGAGTAGTGTTAGTATGCTTTTTTTTTGTAAACCATGGCCTATCACATTGTTAGAAGGCCACAAACATCACCCCTAAATAATATATGTAAATGTGTGTGATCAACATACATTGAGTATTTCTATCACAAACTAAATTTTTTGCAACATTTTTTCAATTCACGAGACAAAAATTAAGCATATGGCTGGTAGATGTCCTAAATAATGGCCTACCACATTGTTAGAAGGCCTCAAACATCATCCCCTTAAACATAATATAAATGTGTGTGATCAAGTTATATTGGGTATTTCCATTTTTCCATCTTGAACTTAAATGCCACACCATTTCACTCCATGAGACAAAAAGTAAGAAAATGGCTGGTAGATAATGTCTGGCATGGTTTTTCATTGTTCTATTCTTCCAAGACATGGGCTGGTATACCATAGTATCAGAAGCAGAAGGCCTCAAACATCATCCCTAATCATATACATTAATGTGATCAAGCTTAATGGTGTTGTTTTCATCAAGAACTACATTTTTCACACCAACAACATTTTTCACTTTTGTCGATGATGCTGTCCTAATGTTGTCATTGTCATCAAAGGCATTCCTTTTTTTGTATACTGACAGTTGATTTGTCTACTGACAGTCGATTCCAGTATACTGTCAATAGACGTCGAAAAAATTTAATAATATATACTAAGGATTTTTTTTCACTTTTTTCCTGTCCGTCGACCGGGGTCTACCATCAGTAGACCAAAAATCCACTGTCAGCAGCAGACAGTTGAGATGGTCTACCATCAGTAGACGTCTACCCTCAGTAGACCCCGGTCGACGGACAGTCGAGGTCTACAGTCAGTAGACATTGGTCTACTGACAGTCAACTTTTGGTATACTGATGGTAGACCCCTTGGTCGACGGACAGGGAAAAGTGAAAAAAAATCCCTATATATTATCAAATATTTTCGTCGTCTACTGACAGTAGACCAAAATTGACTGTCAGTAGACATACAGAAAAGTGAGAATATAGCTGGTAGATGTCTGTCACGATTTTTCTTTGCTTTATTCTAAACCACGGCCTACCACATTATTAGAAGGCCTCAAACATCATCCATAAACATATATATATATATATATATATATATATATATATGCACATGTGTGATCAAGTTGTATTGGGTGTTGCTGTGATCATGAACTCACTTTGCCACACCATTTTGTTACATTGCACGAGACAGAAAAAATATATAATGGCTGGTAGACATCTGGCATGTGTTTTTTGTTCCATTCTAAACCATGGCATATTACATCATTAGAAGGCCTCAAAAATCATCTCTTAATATATGTATATGTATGTGGCATAGTTGCTTGCATTGTGTATTTCCATCAAGAACTACATTTCCACTTCACGAGATACAAAATGAGTAAATATCTAGTTGATATATGGCTTTGTTTTTCTTTGTTCTATTGTAAACCTTGCGACATTGTTAGAAGGCCTCAAACATCATATCTAAATATATATGTGTGTGATCAAGTTGTATTGGATATTTCCGTAATGAACTCACCCTAAAACACAAGTTTTCACTTCATGAGACAGAACAGTAAGAGTGTGGTTAATTGTTTTCTGGTATGGTTTTCCTTTGTTTTATTGTAAACCTTGTCCTGCCACATTATTAGAAGGCATCAAACATCATCTCGAAACATGTGCACATGTGTGTGGCAAAGTTGTATTGTATATTTCCATCAAGAACCCAATGTCTTACCACATTTTCCATTGCATGAGACACCTAAATACGAGTAATGCTGGCAGATGTCTGGGTCTGGCATCAGACCCACAACTTACACAACACAGTATACAGAATTTGTGCCATACCAAGAGTCTTGTAATGGGTGGGTGCTGCCTCAACAAGATCACCATTATTCAGTATTGTACCACCTACATCAGTCCTAGATCATCATTGTCATTATATTTCTCTTGAGTAACAAGATGATTGTCATTGATGTGTTGTTTATATTTTATTGAAGGTTACATCTACATTGGTCAGCATTCAGTATTCATACTACAGCCATGTTGTGCAAGAGAGGGCTGTAGCTGCAGGCCACACAGGTCACATGTACTGATATCTGGCAATATCAGTGTAGGGTGAACGTCATCCTACCTTCTTTTTTACATTGCTAGCCGCTGGCCATTGTGATTCGATGTGTTTGTGTGGGCGTTGGTTGTCACAAGTATTTTAGGTTTTGAGGTTAGTGTTGTAGCATAGCTCCATAATCTTTTGTCACAAGTGCAAGACACAACAGGACACAAGACACACCATTCCAACTCTGATGGGTTGTGTGAATTCAGGATGACTGCCACTGCCACTGCCACTGCCACTGCCACTGCCACTGCCACTGCCACTGCCA
>JALLAR010000974.1:0-11663 GCA_036939335.1 Conticribra guillardii
CACAATCTAACACAATCTAACACATCAAGAAAAAAAAATGGTGCGAGCTCCAAATGAGATAAATATGACGGAGAAACTCAAATCCGAAATCTTCCTGTCCGCTGTCATGTCCGCTGTTTTGGAAATTGGAAAGCGAAAGATTGTGAGCTCGAAACTCGAAAACGAAGCCATTATTGTTATTATTAAACCAAGGAAATTAAACTCTTGCTACTAGAGAGGTCGAATCACAGTCTATCTCGACGCATTCTATCTACTCTGACAGATTCTGACCAACTTAATCTATCCCGCAGAACCGAAAACAACACCATAATATTTGCGTTATTCTCATCGTCTCATCGAGATCATTATTTGCCTTTCCTGCTCTATTGTGTCGCGACGATGATCGACTACGGCAATGGGTACTTCGGCCTAAATATCATCTTCAGGATGTGAGTCTGCTAGTGCATTATTTGTATGCATTGATTGTCAACATCTTTTTTTTGCCGTTTAGTGAAACCATCAATCCGGTGGATTCTTTTGCGCAAATGTGGCCATCTCAATATTCCGATCGCATTTCTTTTTGCCATAACTATTTCTTCGGGCCACGCACAAAGTAATGGATCGTCGGGCTACAAGGCATATATCTATTCCATCACATCATGTATATTTTATGCACTGATGCACTACTGCTTGCAACAAGAACAATTAGTTCTTATTGAGATGAAGCATCCGTAGTAAGTGGACAACATGCCCAAGAACGATGAATCTTTTATTCTATTCAAGTCGGATTAACTTTGCATATTATTTCTTAATGTTATGTTCCCTCTTAGTGTGGTTGCGGGTAAGTGCAATACGATGTTGTACTTACTTTTGTTGATTTCGATTTACTACATGATTTAATTTTTTGATCGTTTCCCCTTTGCAGCACTTATTGCGGCTTTCACGGTTTTGTTGTCAACCAAAGTGACTTTCACATACAATCGAGTGAGATAAAAAGAAAAACTGATGAATGATATTTTGAATGAAATTCGATCATTCTTTCAATTAGTTCACTCGCGAGTCTCATCGTTTTTCTTGCATTTCTCTGAATAAAAAATGAAAAACACATTCCCTCAGTTTTGGGATGCGTGTACAGCACTACACAGTATGCACTCCAAATGGCTCGATGTTGGATCAACAATGGCAGCATTTCACTATCAATCAAAAATTTACGAAAACATCCAACCACCTTCATTTGGGGATCATCAAGAAAACAATGATTACGTACGTGAACGTGAAAGAGTTGATGATATTACTCCAGAGGAACAAATTGAATATATAAAATCGATTGGTGAACCGTCGAAAATCAAATCAAGATGGGGAAACTTTTTGAAGGGGGATAATGAAAACAAAGCGAAAGGGAAGAAAAAAATCATTATCGAACAAACCGAATCGATGGGATCAAATTCGAATGCTTGCTCAATTTATGCATTGTCTGGATCACCGAACAAAATTCCTCTACCAAAGACAAGAGCACTGAGAACGCGTCCTCCCTCAAACTTGTCTCAGTGCGAAATAGCTCAAAGACGTTCGAGCTCTATCATTTCTGGCGAGATGAAAGAAATCGTACCTTCCTTGTTCCTACAAGAAGGCGCTCATCTGGTATCTCTACTTAGCGCGGTTGCTCTCTCAACCCTAAGGAATGACATTGAAGGGGTCGAGGCACCACTTATTGAATATATCCCTGGGAAGCCATGGCCAGCCTACAACTCTGACTCTGATCCTAATATAAAGCACGAGAGATCCTTCTTTGTTGGTGTGCTCCGATTTTTGTTTGACATTTCTCGTACTGAGAAGGAGCGAGCGATGTACAACGTCACCAGACCCTTCCGTGTGATTGGAGGGATAAGTGATGGAGAAGCGGCGTTACTACAGAGTGCCAGAGGCCCAACGGCCAAGGTTGCATTGGTAAACATGTGGCTGAATGAGTTCGTGATTAGGGAGCACTTGCATGGGGCAATGGGCAATGTGGCAGCGCCAATCATTAGTCGTCTGCAACAATATCAAAGTGATGGCTTTTTTTGGTATAACTCGGCACGAAAACTGTCTTACATCCCATTTCCATTCGCTCATGCGCAACTTACTGTCATGTTCCTGAATATTTGTACCGTGATCTTACCTGGTGAGGATACTTTCATTTTAATCACGTTTCTTCTCTTTTTAATGAGTTTGCTCAAAATTCCTCTTCTTTGAACGCACCCTGCTGGCGGCATTTCTTCGTCTGAAATACAACGTTTTTTGTGAAGTACTTATGCTGACATTCGCAGAATTTTGGAGTGGCCTGCTTCTAAACTTCTTGGGCATGTTTGTTTTTGCTGGACTCAATGAAGTGTCAAAAGAACTTGAGTATCCGTTTCGAAATGCTCCAAATGATCTACCTCTCAATCTTTTTCAGGCTCAATTCAATGAAGCATTGCTAACTATGTTTGCAGGATATCATCCTGATGCCTGGTGGGAAGTAAAAGGATCGGCTTGATTGTAATATACCACGCGGCACTCTTATGTTTAAAAATGCAGTGCCAAATAGTTTCCCATTAGATTTATGTTCATCTATGCACTCGAATAGTTAACAACATCTTCACTTTCATCCTGAAGTTGCTGAATCTGATCACCTTGACAACCAGCAGAATGGCACCAACTCCAATTTAAGATGTCATGCTTTTCCCACTTGCGCCCAGTAGAAGCTGTGAATCCAACATACGCTAAACTTTGAGGTAGATTTAGGAGAATACTCAAATTCAAAGGAATTGCTAGGAGAGGTCTGTCTTCGATTATTCCTTGGTCCACAAATATTGCCAACGTCCCCAACCTCCTACCTTCACCATTGTCTTTTAGATATGGGATAAGATTGTCGGTGGCTGTCATCAACTCAAAGTATCGTGATTCGACGTATGGCAAATACTGAATTTTTGCACGGCGAACCTTCCCATCAGCAATGTCATAAGGCCTCCAGTAGCCTAGCGACGTGGTCTCATTAGAACTATTTGGCAACATAGGCCCACCCGAGTGAATTGATATGTGATCTTGGAATATATCATCACTTTGTTGAGTGCCAACGTTTGTCCATGTATCAAACTCGATTGCAAGAGAATTTAGAAGCCCACCATAACCAAGGTTTTCTCCATCGCCTCCGAGGGCAGAGGAATCAGCAGGGTCGCCATGGATGACAAATGCAAAGCCGTCACCTCCATGAACTGCACATGATTTGTGGTGTTTCAAAGAAAACGTGCGGTCGACATGCTCTGTGCACTCTACAGAGTGGTCACTGATTTGCCAGCTGAATGTTGTTTCAAATCCTCTCAATACCGGCACACGTGACTCATACCATACCGACCCCGCTTTCGATGGATGCGACGGCGTAAGGCTAACGCAAAACAACGAGACCAAAACAGATTCAACTGATTAGAGTATCGACTGTGTAAAAAAATAAGCACAATGATTCGGAAGCACTCACCGAAGACGAGTGCTACATCCAGTTGATAAACCAACAGTGAAATCATTACGATGCCCGAATACTGCATCATGGATAGCAATTTCGTCCTCCGAAGAATTATGCTTGGCGGTTTCAACAGTGGAGAATAAGTCCGATGTTGCAGTGTGGCCTTGCTGACCGATTCTGGAAAGAACTTCATCATCATCTGCTCCCTCTGTTTCTGCAAAGACCGATGCTTCTCCACAATCTGTCGCTGATGCTGCTCCATTGAAAACCAGTCCGGTTGTCTTGTTGAAATCTGGGTATGCAAAGTCCGAGAGAGCCCCCCATACATAGGAAGACAAAAGCAGAATTACTTTCCGGTTGGGTGAATGCGAAAGAATCATTTTCGTCATTATTTTTGGATGGCTTGATTTTTCTCATGGGCGAGTTTCAGACCGCTAGGCCGATTTTTAAGTTTAAAAAATTAAAAATGTAATGCGTTCTTCTCCCACCACCGTGCTCTCGCCATACATCGTTTTTTTGTGTCTGCGAAGAATATGGACATCGTCGCTCTCTCCAAACTTCTACAGCAGCACTCCAACATTGATGGAGACTGTGGCACGAAAAAAAGTGATGGATCAATTGCAGAGAATCAATGTCAGATGCTGACTTTTGTAGTTGAGAACGATCACGGTGCATCATCATTTCAAATAACCCCCAATGTACCAATATCATCAAAAACTACCAACACAGCCAACAGAAATGGAGGAATTTGGGAAGAGGAAGAAATTCTCAACGCAGAATCTGTTAATGAGGATGGAGATAAAGAAGAGCCAAAATACGAAATTTGTTTCAAACAAGTTGTTGGCGCCGAAGATGCCTTCCTTGGAATGTCAGAAAAGACTGGATCATCAGCTGAATGTAGTCATGTCATTGTGAAAATATTCTTGCCTGGATGCGACAGGGATTTAATTTCTTTAGATGTGACGCCTGACCAGCTGAAGCTAGAGTCGGACAAAAAGTGAGACTATTGTACATCATTTTGATTCATCTTTTGTAACATGTGAAACTCAATGGCAATAGCATGTTTTTGTTCTGTTCAGAAAGTTGATGCTGTGCTTGCCACAACAAGTTGATAGTGACAATGGAAGGGCACTATGGGATAAATACAAACACATACTTACAGTCTCGCTCCCAGTTTCCAAATTGGGGTGGTGACGACAAGACAATACCTTTATAGGCATACATATCATCACATTATGTTACCATTACGAGTGTGTTTGTGGCACCCCTTTTGACATACAACTCTGTAACCATACTTGTTGAGATATAGACCAATCATTAACTAAATGGTACAGAAGCAAAATTAGTCCTGGACAAATGGAACCATAAATGACATAGATTAAGCCATGTATTTGTTATTTTTTCACTAGAAATAGTGCTTTTGTGCACTCAATCGGAAATCCCACACCCCTCAAATGTTGTCTTCAAGTTGTTCCGTCCTCACCCAAGATTACAAATAAACTGTCTCAATAATCTAAACACATGCTTGCTATCCAGTCAACACCAAATCTCTGCTGCTCTGCTTTGAAATTTGTCTCGTCATGCCTTCCAGTTAAAAGTAAGACATTTATTCAGATTAAACTACATTTGGATGCATTTAGGATGGAATGATTGGGCTGATGAAGTATTACAAATTCAAATGATGATGCAAGTCAAAGTTGTTGTTGTCTACTCAGCAAAGAATTTTCTCTCTATCAAATGGAACAACCCGATAGCAGACTGTCAACTTAAAACATTCGAAATCAAAGAGGTAATTGGACTATTTTTAAAACTAAGATACCTGTAGAGTATTTAGTATTTGTCACCATCATTTGTTAATGAACCTGATTTGTGTCTTCAATGTTAACTGGCATGCATGTCAATCCGTCCTTACGGAATGACATTTCCACACTGTACATTGCTTTATTGTTATTGGTATCAGCAAACCTTGTTTTAGCAGAAGCAGTAAGCAGTGTCATCCTCATCAACTGATACAAGCAGGACCCTTTTTCTTTGTTGTGATCTTGATGTTCAATATGAGCCTGTGTTACTATGACAACTGACTTCATATCAATATGTGTGTTCTGTGTCTGTAGCTGTGTCTGGCATAGTACTTGTAGTAAATAGTAAACCTCTTGGTAGAATTGGGACTATTCCAAAACTTGAGATGTGGATGGGTTTTTTGAAGTTCACACCAATCATTTCCAGGTAGTGCAAAATGTTCACATTTCATTATATGCTCAATATTGTTGAAATGTTACACTTGCTCTCCTCATTTGTAATATAAAGTGACAAATGCACACCAATGAATTCCAATTAGTAAGATCAATACATTTAGTGGTTACTCATCTTTTCATTAACACTTGCAAAACTACCTATAAATCTGCATTGGGAGATATTGGTCACCCTACTTCTACTTCACCTTCATATGTGCACCCACTGAACACGACACTTTTAGGACAGGCGACACTTTTAGCTCATTACACCGCCCACTCACGCTCTGGGATACAACCCAAAAAGGATACATTCACCCACTGTGTAATCAAAACTATTTCAGACACAAGAAAACATGACATTTTTGTGTCCATAACTGTTTGTAGCACAGTGATAGCATTTTTTTATTAACGTGTTTTATAAAAAATGCCAATTACAAAATCTGATACTTTATTGATAAAAAGAGGCTAAATTTTATTTTTACTATTTCAAATAGGTAGGAACAAGATGCTCACATCTCTTGTAGAAATAGTATGTTCATGTTCGGTTAAATCAGCTAAAAGTGTCATCTGTCCAAAAGTTTCGTGTTCAATGAGGTGCACAGCCATAACCTCCCTGATGCATGCTTGGTCAAAATTATGTCTAGCATCAGATGATTTTGACCCTCAAAATAGATGCATGTATCATCATCAGCTGATGCTGGACACAATTTCTCCAACTTTTGCACGGGGTGGTTATGTAGTATAGTGCCAGATATGCTCCACATGTCTTGTCTTCGCCAATTGCTTTTCGATACTTTTATTTCATCCCACTTGGACTACGCCTGTATGAAACATATAGAAATCTACATAGATCCCTATCCATATCATTGATAGAAGAAAGTGGTACGATGTTCTTGTACAGTGCGTCTGAATTTATGCCATATCATATCTTCATCCTTTCTATCACCAGGTATTTTAGATGTGTGAAGGAATATTTTGTCATCATCATGCACCTTTGCAACTGATGCGTTGGCATTCTTTTTTCATCATGTGCTATGTTTCTTTTCCTCGTGAAGCAGACGAATGTTTATGTTTACAACTTACACTTGTAGCTGTAGCCTTTTATGCCAAGGTTATTGTATCTGGACATCCATTTTTGTGTTCCTTTGTTATTGACTGACTTAACAACAGATGACAGCCTATCAAGTGTATGAAGTATTCATTATTGGAAAACGTTTTCTAAAACAATTGGGTTTGCAGCATGGTTTCCTCTTCCCTCTTCAGTGTGTCTGGTTCAATATTGTATAGTTATAGTGGTGCCGTCTAATACCAATAAAGTGTGTGCTTGGACAAAATCTTTTCTACTGCATGATTTGTGGCATAATTTGTCATCAAGAAGCATTTTGTTTGAATGTGCCATCATGACGATGATGTATTTGGCTTAAAAAAATTCGTTCGCCGACGCAATTCTAGCGCAGTCTAGCGCGCTAAACTTTGTCGTTCGGCCTAGGTACATTCATACATATATAATATATGTTACCTCTCTAGGGCTTGAAATAATTCTGAACAAGTACTAATGCGCAACACGCGAACAACATTCGTTTTTACAGAACATTGATTCCTATCGCCGCCGCCGCAGCCGCCAAGTTGTCGTCATCGTTGCCATAGCAACCACCGTCATTTCACTCTCGCTAGAACCATACAGTATCATCAAACCTCATCGTCACCATGAACCTCGTTGATAATTCTGTCCAAACCCAGTTTGCTGTTCTAAAAAAAGATACTGACGCCTACCGCAATGCAGCCAACGCGGCAGACCGCGATCGTCGCCGAGAGGAGGAGCAGCTCCGCGTCCTTCAATCTTCCCGCATCCGACTGGAAGAAGACATCCGCGTAGCCCATACCGAGCTCGGGACGGAGACACGCAAGAAAAAAATACTCGATGACGAGAGGAAGCGCCTCAAGGACACGATGGAGACAGATCGACAGGCCATTATTAAAATTACTAGCGAACTCAAGGGAATTGACGCTGACGAAAAGAGGCAAAAAATCAACTTCGTGAAAGAGATGGAATCGCTCAATAATGAGTTGGAGTTTTTGCTCTCTCAGTGTGAGAACCAAAAGACTCTCAGACTTCTCGACGCCGAAACAATGAATTGGATGATCGAGACAAAGCTCAGCCAAAAAGTGAGGTCGGTCCAATCGGACTCGGACGGACCCAATGTCGAAGATGGGTCATACTTTGCAGAAATCGAAAAGTGGAATGTCATCCTTTCCAAAACAAAAAACGAATCTGAAGCATTCGCTGATGCGCACCAGAAACACGACGCTTCATTGAAAGAGAAAGATGAGTTGGAAAATCTAGTTCACGGACTGCGCATCAAATTCATGGCCAAAAATAGCGTACGTATTACATCAGTGCACCGAAAGACCAAAATTAGAATTGATTTGTTTTTTTCTCACAGTACTTTGCTTGACACAATATGGTGTAATTTATGTATTTACGTAGAGCATTGGGGAAATTGAAATTGACGACCTCGAGGCGAAATGGGAACAGCACTGGGACTGCGAGGATCCGGCAAATTCTGCCATGGATTTAAATGAAAATGAAGATTTTCCCTCTGGTCACAGCAATAACCCCACCGCGTCAGTGGGAGCTACGTCGGTACACATGGATCTTTTCTATGACGCCAATGAATTCAGCGAACCTCTGCAGAGTGCGCATCCATCGAACAACTCTCAGTTTGCAGTCTGAGATCTGACCTGAAAATAAACGGTATGATCAGTCATGGCCTGATGAAGGCTGGTAATGAGATCTATTTATTGCTGTTATTGAGAATGTAAAGGAAACTTTCTCCGAGGAAGTGATGTGCAAGTGATATGGCAACATGAATTGTTTATCTACATAGTATTGTCGAACAAGAACATCGTCAATGCAGTAGAACTGAAATAAATAACATGCTTAGTAGAAGAAATCTAGTGTATTTATTGTAAGACACCAGTAGCAAACGATGCCACAAGCACTAACAACGATAGGGAGCGAGATAAACAATTATCGTCATTCGAATGTGCAGCATTTTTTCTAACATCACTGCCAGCTGCTCCGGGTGAAAAGAAGGAAGGGTCGGGCGATGGACGCACAATATCTTCTTTTTTGAAAAGAACAAAGCTCCTCGAAATATTATTTTTGTCTCCATAGTTTCCACTCTGTGCAAGAAGCAGATTTTCTTCTTGCACATCTCCTAAATACACCTCGAAGCTCGCCCTGGATGCTTCTTCCTTGTTGTCATCGTATACCATGATATTGTACCTCTGACGATTGAATTCCACACCAAAAATGGGTACACGAAAGGTACGAGTGTAGATTATCCCTCCTCCAGTGCCAGCGCGATGGTCATTCACAATCACAAATGGTCGTATTTCATACAGCATCAATGATTCATACATTGCATTTTCCAAAGCGAGTAACAGAAATTTGCTTGGGTCTGCGCCCATTCCAAGTGTCACAACAATGCTCACATAATCTGACGATTTTGTATTAGGATCTTCAACATAAAACGCTCTTCGTAAATCATGAGGTGTCCACAAAATACCAGGTGTCGTGTCCACAATTGTAGAAGTTCCGTCTCCAGATTCCACTCTAAAGAAACCTTCGCCAACGGAGCAGCAAAATCCATCCGCAAATTCGTCCATTATTGTTAACATATACCATCTTCCAGATTGTACAGAAACTGTCTTTGATATTGAGTTATTTTCATCGACAGTATTCCTCGCTTTGTATGTTCCAAACGGGTTAAACTCAATATCACGAAAATCTGGAATAGATTCTAATAACCAAGCTGTTTCAGTGCGGTAATCATCAAATCGAATAACAACATTGATGTCTACGAAAGGAGAATCCTGGCTTCCCTCAGGTAGGGGCTTTGTAGGACATTTCAAGTAAGGTGGTGGTTTATCTGAGAGCTCGCACACCATCTCTCGAATCCAGTCAAAGTGTTCACCAACACGGGAGTCTGGAAATAATTCAGTGTGCAAAATATTGTTAGATTGTGATGTGATAAGCTGTTGGCTTGAAGAAAAGCTATTCCTCTTATATGCAAATGCAAAGAACCACTTACAAACTCCTGGGAAATCTGAATCTCCGCATTGCAATCCCCAACTGACAATCCCCATCTGAACATCTTCCTTCCCTGTAAAATCATCACCCAAACGAAACAATCCACCCCCAGAATCACCTTGACATGCATCCTGAGACGATTCCCCCAAAGCGCACATCATATCCCCCGATATTGTCCCATCATACTCAAAGTATTCTTCTATACCCGAAGTAGACGCTTGAATGCTTGAATATCCCTTCGACTCTTCGCATACATCATTGGCTACATAGTTGACAGTCGCTGCTTGTAATATCGAAGATAAGTTGACACTATCCTCTCCGGGCTCCGGATCCGTATCACCCCATCCAATCACAACCAACTCTTCTCCGCTAACTAGATCAGCATTTCCTGCATATTCATCCTTTAATGCTGGATTATGAACTTTCACCACAGGTTGATCGGACGATCCATACATTTTCACCACCATAACATCATGTTGCAATGACATTCGCTTACCACCCGAAGGCGAAAACCCCGTATAGCCAGGATGAATAACCAATTTTTCAAACAGCATATTGTCCACTGTATACCCACCCCCATCATTATTGGCCAAATCATATGCTCCGGCATCAATCCCATAAAAAATCTGTTTGGGATAGTCGTCGTCATCGGAAGAAGCTGTTGTATGAACCTCTTCGTACCCACAATGAGCGGCAGTCAGTACTATATCCGGAGCAATTAATGTTCCTCCGCAAGCGTGGACATCCATTACTTCGGCACCGTCGTTGGCAGCAGAGGCTGCAGCATCAAGAACTTCTTCGAGTTGGAGCGAAACAACGTATGGAAAGCGGCCCGGCGGGGCGGATGTCCCGCCCACGATGAGATTTCTTGGATCTTTTCTGATATTGTTGTTATTGTGGTGCGGAGTTTGACTACGATTATTTTGCTGTTGGGACCTCTTTCCTTTGGAGAGTTGACTATTGTGAGAATGTGTATTGGGGTTTTCTTTTTCTCTATTGGAATGCCCATATGTCTCAGCCAAATGATTTGCGGAACGGACAAATGACGCTACCGATTCCAGAGATTTTCGTGTCCGCGATTCTCGAAGAGCTTCATTATTTTTTGACCAATGTGAGGTTTTATTGTTGCCTTCGCTTGCGTCGGCAAGTACGCCACAATAGTAAGTACTACCAAAACTACAAGAAAACACAAATCCGGGAAACAGCAACCCGGGAAATCTCCGCCTCCGCCGTTGACGAGAATAGGGCATGGTGGCTATGATTGGTGTGGCGGCCGTGTGCAGTGGTTGATGTGGCGATGAGAGGATGGACGAGCTCGCTGGACTCTGCCTTCATTTTCATTGGTGGTATGGAACCTTATTACGCTAGCTATTCGCATTTCGCATCGATCGTACTATCGTATCGTGCATATGATGTCACAAACAAGAAGACTGACCAACTCCATTATTATTATTTCTCACTAGTACAACATACCATACTCCTACTCTCTCTAGAGAGAGAGAAGATACATAGTAGTAGATAGTAGTATGGTACAATGGTACTCCTACAACTCTTATTGTACTACAAAATAATACAACATCATCATCTATCATGCATAGTACTTACTAGTTACTGTATTATGCAGTACTATGAGCGTGGTAGTATGTGTTGTGCGTGCGAACGAGGGGGCAATAATATTATGATGCCTATGCGTGCGTTCTCGAGTAGAGATTGAAGTATCGCCAACAAATTCTTCCACGGAGCATACCTGGTATTATTTTACGTATGTATGGTTTTGTGTACAGAATATACCAAAACTGCCGAGGGGCAGGAGTACTACCTAGATGGAGTGAGTCACGAGTCACCCTAAGTGACTCATGACACTCCTCATAATCTA
>JALLAR010000975.1:0-11661 GCA_036939335.1 Conticribra guillardii
ACTAGTAAATTTTCAGTCACTAGTCGAAAATGAGTTCCAGGTGGAACTAAAAAAACGCGGCTTTGAGCCACAAAAAACGAAGGAAGGGGTGATTTTTTTTAAACTTTTTTCCAGGCTTAGGTTGGACCAATATCTATAATATTGAGCAAAAAAATCATCAAAAAAATCATTTAAAAAATTGTCATTTCTAGGGCCGGAGCCCCTAACACAACAATCAATCTCACATTAATTATTCTTACCCTGTTAAGGGAGACACAGGGGGGAGGTGCGGTGAGATTGTCACCAAGGAAGGGGGGTGATGTGAGGTGAAGATATGGTGGTGCATAGGGCAAGCAGCAGAAGACGGCCGGGTTCGAAGACGCTCAGTCCCCCTCACTAGCCAACGTGGGACCACTAGGGCAAGGCTGCAGTCAGAGCGGTGGTGGTGGTGGAGATGGTGGCGGCGGTGGCATTGGAGGTGATGGAAGAGGGATGGAATGCGGTGTGGGAGCAAGAGCGGCGGCAGGAGAGCGGCTCGAGCCATTGCCAGAAATGAATTGTGTAAAAAATAATGATTTTGATTATTATTATTTTACATTGTCGTTGCTAGTGAAACTACTTACTCTGCGTACTTGAAAGTCGTGATCTAAAAGAAGTCATTCATTATTAATTTAATTATTTGTTTACACAAAGGATGAGAGACATTCACCCGACAATCAGCCAGCATTCAAGTCTTTTTTTGTCTTGTAAAAATACAAGACTTTTTTGCGTCCTTGTTACTCCTCACAGCACATTTGTTTTGTATTGGTCAATTTTTAAACCAAAGGCAATAGATAAATTGTATGTACGCATTCATGTATCAATGTTTGAATAAAAATAAACAAATGATTAACTTTTGGTTTTATTACAAAAACGTCAGCAAAAACAATTTGGTCTGGTATCTTTGATTATGTTCAACATTGAGCTACGAAGATATGTATAGATTCAAAAATGCTAATTCGGTGAAAAAGAAATCATATTTCCAGGTACCAACCATTTCATGGTAGTTCGCTGGTATATTTTCAAATTTTGCTGGTATAATTCTGGTATAAGGAAAAATTCGGATATATAACTCAATGATGGTAGTACGCTGAAATATCTTGCATTTTCACCAAACTACCAGAATTATACCACGAGCAGCTGTAATCTACAATCAGATTTCACTGTCCTGTGAATTGACCATGTGTAGGACTCAATACTATCAGTCATAAAAAATCACAGGTAATTTCTTTACCGATCACGGCGTACATTGCATTATTCCATCTGTCCATCCAAATTAGTCCAAAATTGGTCAGAAAAATCAAAATATATTTTTTTATCCATCCAACCCTGACAAAATGATGTCATCCGTGTATGTTCCTGAAACAATTCCCAACATTATTCAGACGATAAAACACATACCGTTACGAGTAATGACTGCATACGGATGGCAACCAAAAACTTCTTTCACAGAAACACGGATCACCAAAGCCAAAAATCACACCAAACAATCACGCGTGCACTAGATGCTCAAGAAAACACTGGCATGGACATAATGCTACAGGGGTATTTGGCACAAGAATGGTACAAGGCAATGGACAATGGACCACATAGGTACTACTCACCTAGGCAGGAAAATGGCATCCTTGCTCCACATCATCTGGCTCCACATATTCGAGCCACTATGGGCTGCCCGTAACAAGATCCTATACAGGACCGCAAACAACTACAACCCAACAATAGATGATCAACTGCAGATGAAACTAATATGGTATACACAACACAAACAGCAAATCTTATCAATACATGACCGCCGCCTGATGGGACATGATATTAATGCAATGGTGAAATGGACAACAAAAACAAAACGGAAATGGATTCACCACCTCACGGTGGTGCAACGCGCCTATGAGTCAGAATGCTCTAAGCGGAAAAGGGAATGGGTGGCAATCACTGCCTTCCTACTGGATAACCGATCAACAACTTGAACCCCTAAACACCCCCCGGCTACGGCTACAAATCCCGCGGGCAATATCACTGTGACCATGGTGAACATTATTACTGGAAAGACCCCTCAAGCGGTCCTTTGACGGCGAGCGGCAGGACGGAAAGAATAACTTGAACCTGTGGCAGGTGTCACTGCTCCTTGGAGTGCAATCTTAGTAATGGGCGGAGATTGTCTAGCAATAGGCCCATAAGCATGTACTACAAAATTTTAGTTAACTATAGACCATCACCAAACTGTACCGTGAGGACAAATCTGATTGCCGAAGAAGTGATACGTGGCAAGGCATGATGAGGAGAATGTACTTTGACGGGATTACATTTTATCCAATCTTCCCGGAACTACTGGTTATGTCCCCAACGTGCCAGGGCTGTCAAAACGGCGCAAGGATGAAACCATGGCCAGTGATTTTGCCACATTTGTTGATGACAAATGAATATTAGCATGTGGAGGAGAAGCAAGAGTGTGGGAAGTGGAACATACTCTAAGCTCAAGGCAAGAGCGACTTGGGCATCCATGATGCGTATTGGAAGGTACGCCCCCACACCAAGACCCCAGGAGAATGGGCAGGTGTGGTGGTGGCAAACTATCTCACTGAAGGGGTGGTGGTATTGGCATCCCAGGAGAAGTGGGCTAAGTTCAAAGCCATTGTCTATAAGTGGCTTGCAAAGGTTGAATCCAGCAAGACTGAATTGGATTTTAAGGAATTGCAATTGGATCGTGGGTTATGGTACATGTCACTTGAGCATATCCTTTGATGGTACCCTACATGAAAGGTATCCATTTATCTCTGGAAGCCTGGTGAGACAACAGAGATGAGGACGGTTGGAAGCTGAAAACCACCTCCACCACTGTGGATGATGTTGATAGCCAGACTTTAACTTTAGCTCATAAGATGGTGGACAAAGGACATGCTGGTCCCGAGTTGGGTATGACGCCAATTGTACCCCGGTTGCTGTTGGATTTAAAAGCTTTAAAAGCTTTATCAACCTCTCAAGCTCTTCTCTTTAGGGTGGTTTGAGGAAAAGTAGTCATCACAGCATACTATGGCTTTGGCAATGCATCATCAGGAGGCTTCGGAGCCAAATTAGAAGATGGAACTCATTCTCAGTATGGGCTTTGGGGCAGTGACCTGGACAAGGAGAGCTCCAACTTCTGGGAACTGCTTAATCTGGTAGAAATGGTTGAGGAGGAGGCGGCAGATGGCCATTTCAAGGATGCCGAATTATGGCTTTTTATGGATAATTCAATGGCAGAGAGTTGTTTTATAAAAGGAAGCTCAACTGCAAAAACTTTACACGAGTTAATCATTAGACTGCATAAAGTTGAACTTGCATCAGGAATGATGCTTCATATAGTCAATGTTGCTGGCATGTGCATAATTGCTCAGGGAACAGATGGATGCAGTCAAGGCTCTTTGATGGAAGGAGTTCTTGTGGGCAAGGACATGTTATGGATTACATTGATCTTGCTCGAGATGTGCTGGAAAGGCATCCTCCACTGCTGGATTGGACCAGATCATGGACCGGCAGGTCGGATCTGCTAGCTCTCAAACCAAAGGAATGGCTTGTCAGGGGGCATGGAATCAATGGCGGTTTTCATGACAAGAATGGAGTCTGGATACCAACACACACACAAAATGGTCACATCTATCTGTGGACGCCACCACCAGTTATTGCAGATGTTGCTTTGGAAGAGGGTTTGAAGGCAGCACACAAATGACATGATGCTTTTCATATTTTCGTTATCCCTCGTTTGTTTACCCCGAGATGGCACCGCTTATATTGTTTTACAAACTGTGTGATTTTACTTTTAAAATTAATGCTGGCTCACCTCTTTGGCCCTCAAACATGAACAAACCCATCTGGATTGGAATATCATTACCTTTCATGAAACATAGCCCTTGGACACTTCGGGGGATGCCATTGCTGGTGGACATTGCACGGAACTTGCAATGTGTGCTTGCTTCCGGTGAAGGTGGTAGAAGTGATATTCTGCTCAAACTTCTTTGAATCCCAAGCAGGACTGCTCGCATGCAGGAGTGTGTGGCACATGCATTGCTACATATGCCTAGGGCAGGGTCTGTTTCCAATGGTGAAGGTATCATATTTCGATGGCAACATGTGGCACAAGCAAGGCAGTCATGAGGTTAGGTTGAATCAAGGCGCAAAGGGTGCACATGTCTGCATGCCATTCCAGTGTGAGACATGCTGGATCATGAACTTAGAAGGCAGAGAAGTGATTCCAGGAAACCATGTTAAGGCTCTGATTTGGTTGATTCATCGCGCAAACTTGGATGCACATGATAGCAAAATCAAGTTGATGGTGCAGAACAGTAAAATAATTGGCAAGACTGCCCATTGAGTGATGCAGTTGGGATGGGGCTGGCCATTGACCTCTTGCAACGCTCATTAACCTCCACAGGGCATATCACTCATTTCATCCAATTCAAAACAATATGTAAGATGCGTTCCTCCTATTCAACAGAAGGGTCTTCTTCTTCTCGGAGCATGCACCAGGTTTGGTTTACAACCTGCCCCTCTCAATCTGAGTGGTTCACTCTTTTCATGCTGGGAGCGGAAACACGCATGGGAGACAATACCAAATCCAACAAAGCATTACCAATCAAAGTAATTCTTTGTGTCTTGGAGATGATCAAGGAGGATGCAGAGCAATTTCCCATTACTATTTCCAATGATTTCCACAAGGTTGGTGCTTGTATTACCATACTGCTTTGTGGCTTGATTACGTGCTCATCTGAGCAAAGGAAGGAATGGCATCATGCCACTCAACCCACTAAAGAAAGGCACTTCACTTGTGGACGCATCCTATGTCCTATTGGCTCTCATGGGAAAATTAAAGGGCAAGCTGGGAGTGCATGAACATTTGATTACATTGGCTAGCCATACTCTCTCAGGAATTGAAATTCGTTGGTGGATTGAAAAGCTGATTAGGATTTGGGAGACAGAATGCTTCACTGCCGGACCTGCATTTGGTAATGTGGATGGATATGGCAGCAATGTTGGAGTACGATGCAATCTTTAAATTATATCTAGTGAGGGTGCAGCAGGAAGGCCCGGGCTTGCTTTCTTCAGAGGATGATGTTCATGAAAATTATGGCTTCAACCGGACTATGTGCAAGACCACCCAGGGCAGGGCCCGGGCAGCTGCCCTGGGCTCAGGCGCTCAGGATACAATGAATTTCTGGAGAACTAATGAGAATGTGCAAGGGCCCAGACCTTGTTTTACCATGCAAGATCATTACTCCAATGCCCATAATCTCATGCCTGTGACCTGTAGGTATGCTTACATTCAATAAAGAGTTTGATTGACCGAATCAAATGTGGAAAGGGAAGGCAACGAGAATGTGTGCCTCCAGAGAGGCACATTAGTGGTGATGCTTTTGGGGGTGCTATTTTTAGAACTGTGTTCTGAAAATTGTATCTGTTTAAATGTGTGAGTAAATCTTATAGTGGTCTTATGGGATCCTTGCTATTTTAAACTGTTTATAGTTCAGGTTGATTGATGTGTGTGGCACACAACCACTGCAAATAGGGTTTGGATTTTCTACATTTGCACAGCCAGGATTGCTTCCATATATTCCAAGTTTATTGGAATGGACATTCCCAAAGTTCGCTCTTTTAATTAAGTCTGACCTAGGAGCTTGGCTTGGGTAGCCTCCCCATTTTGGTTAGTTGGTCGTTGGATGTTGGCTGAGTGAGATTTTTGTATATCTAATATTTAACTGGTGTGTCGATTTTATATTTACATTTGGAGATGATGTAGTCAATCTGTTTGTTATAAGCTTTGCCTTCAGGAACTCTCAAGTCAAGCTGGTAAATTTGACCTTGACCAGAGAGACTACACGGGATACAAAAGGGATCCACATGGAACGAGTCGCGAAGAAGAAGCAGTCATAAAAATGACTGGGCATCAATTATTTTTGACAAAGCAAACGACAGCAGCACAGCCATTTGTCATTGCGGCGTCTCCAGTCATCGGTCTTCTTTGGATAAAAGAGCTTTGCTTTTTCAACATGACTGCTCTTCCTCGTCAAGCTGGCTTAGTAGTGAGCTCGCTGTGAGCTCGCTGACTCATTCCATGTGAGAATCCTCAGTGCGTGTGTAGCGTCTAGCATTTCGACAAAGATAATTAAAACTATTGCTCATAATTTTTCAATTTGAATCGAGATTCTGTTAGATCAGCAGGAGCACTTCCACTGAGCCAAATCCGTACAATTGGACAGTTGCTGTGTTTCTCCTACTGGTTTCTTTTGACCACCCTCCCTCCCTGTGTTATTTTTAGAACTGTGTTCTGAAAATTGGGTCTGTTTAAATGTGTGAGTAAATCTTATGGTGGTGTTATGTGATCCTTACTATTTTAAACTGTTTGCGGTTCAGGTTGATTGATGTGTGTGACACGTCAACAGGGTTTGGATTTTCTACATTTGCATAGCCAGGATTGCTTCCATATATTCCAAGTTTATTGGAATAGATATTCCCAAAGTTAATTGTATTAATTAAGTCTGACCTAGGAGCCTGGCTTGGGTAGCCCTCCCATTTTGATTAGTTTGTTGTTGGATGTTGGCTGAGTGAGATTTTTGCATATCTAATCCTTAACTGGTGTGGATTTTATATTTACATTTAGAGATGACATTTTCAATCTGTTTTTATGAGCTTTGCCCATGTAGTTGGGCTCGGGGTTCATACAAAAATTGTGGAGAAAGATGGGTAATTACTAAACAAAACTTAATTCACAAATAAATCGAGAGTTACTACTGTAAATTTTTAACTCAAAGCCCTTAGGATTTCAAAGAAAAATATTGATAAAACCAATGTAGCATCGGCCTCCTCATCTCCATTACTGAACACAGAATCTAACCCTTCCACAAAAATGCACCAACAACGCTTACTCAATCCAACAAAATCTAGTTCTCCCACCCCTCGCAAATTTCCAAACAAAGAAGATTATAAGAATAACACAGCCGCTTCTCTCACGGAAAAATGCCCACAAAGAAAATCACAAACATGAACGACACTTTGACCATCGGGGAATAGTTTGGAATTTACTCCAAATTCTCCCTAAAGTTTGCACCAAGAGACGTGACCTTGTTGGCCAAGATGACCTTCGTATACAATAACAATCATCGATGCAGAAGAGAGAATGATTAATAAGTTAGACGGTTTGTGTCATGTATAAAATGTGACGAGATTGAAACTGGTAAAAACAGAATCACTTACAGCATTGACAGCGGCCTTGAACTTCCTCTTGGCATTGTATTTACGAAGTTCTCCCAAGTTGGTACCCAAATCCAATCCAGCAAGGACCTCATCACTCTGGGTCATCCACTTGTGCTTCATGGCCTCATCGGCAGTAAGACGCTTGGCAGGGTCCACGGTCAAGAGGCTCGAAATGAGATTTTTCGCATCATCAGACACCGAACCCCAGTACTCCTCATGGAATTCATACTGACCCTTGCGGATTTTACGGAACAGCTCTCTCTGGTTCTGCTCGATGAAGGGTGGGTATCCTCCCAACAAGATGTAAATGATGACACCCAAACTCCACATGTCCGATTTGGTATCGTAGGCAGTCCCCTCCAAAATTTCTGGGGCGACATATCCGGGAGTACCGCACTGAGTAGTGAGTGAATTGGGGGTGAGAACCTTCTTCGCAAATCCGAAATCGGCAATCTTGATATCGGAATCGTTGGTCTCCGATCGTAACAAGAGATTTTCGGGTTTGAGATCACGATGGGCAACGCTCTTGGAATGGCAATATCCAATGGACTCAAATAAGATTCTGCATACGTCACGAGCCTCCTTTTCATTGTAGAAGGACTTGGATACGATACGATCAAAGAGTTCTCCTCCCTTCATTTGTTCGGTGATGAGGTAGTAGTAGGAGTTTTCCTCAAAGACGTCGTAGAGACGAATGATGTGCTTGTGTTGAAGTTCTTTCAATACGGCAATTTCATCCTTGAGTGCAATTTCATCTTCTTTGGTGAGCTTGGATTTGGTGACGACTTTGACGGCATAGGACTCGCCGGTGGTTTTATCGGTGGCTTCAATGACGACGGAAAAGGCACCTTCTCCTAGCTGCATTATTTGATGGTGGTGATGATAATGTAAGGTTGAAAAATTAGAACAGTTGAATGAGGCGATGAATTTGGATGTGGGTTATGACAACAGAGCAACTGCGTGATTCATTCTCTCCGACAAGCAACAAAATAGCAACAATATAATAATGGCATCACGAATAAACATACCGTTTTGCCCCTCTTGTAAGTCCCATCAAAACTCTTTTTCGCACCAGCTTTCGCTCCTCCAGCTTTGGCAGGGGCTTTGGGTGCTTGTGGTGAGCTCTGTAGACATTGCATAATTGGAGTAAGTCATTGAAGAAAGTCATATTGAAGTAGCGGATGGTTTATATATATATTGTTTGTATAGGCAATGAAATTGGAGTATGGATGTGTAGTATGAATAAGGGAGATGCGCAGTCATGTGTATGTTGTTGTATAGGTAATGAATGTGAAACGTTTCACGATGGTTCCATGTGCGATGATGACAATGATGATGATTATGAAGATAATGTGAAATCAGTAGTAGAGAAAAAGATGGTAGTAGAGGTAGAAAGAATGAATGCATCGGAATGTGTTAGTATAGTGTAACCAATTGAGAAATGATGCAGCTGCACGAAGAACAAACCAACCAACCAACTAAATAATGACACACAATAAGACGAATGAAATGAAAGCAAAAAAAAGGAAAAGTAAAATGCTGTAACGAAAAAAGAAATAAAAAAAGACGAATGGTCCATCTCGATTTGAATTTTGAAAAAGAAGCATAAAGAGAGACGCGCTCATCCAAGCAAACAAACAAACAAACAAACGACAAAATAAATAAATACATGAATGAATGAAAAAGAATAAAAATAAATAAAATGTAAAAAACACCATCGTCTCAGCCTGCAAACAATCTCTCGCTGCAACTCCCCCCCCACAAACACACACACAAACATCTCTCATGTTCATCCTCCACCATCTCGTGGAGTAGATCCAACCGTACCAACTGTCGTTCTCTCTCTCGCACGTGTCGACACTGCCCCTCTTATTATATAAATCCCCGTCCATCCCTCCCTCCTTCCATCCATCCATCCAGCCGCTACCCCTCTCTATTTCTACCGTCACCACCACCGCTGCCGACATATAATATAATGCATATAGAATCCAGCATCATAAACTCTCAACCCTAAACCCAAACCCCCCCCCTTCTTCACTCGACGCATGGACACTGCTCACCACCACCCCCCCCCACGCATCATGGTATTCCAACATCCTCGTACCCCCCACCCCGTGCGTGTGAATGTCTGTCGCTTCCTCTCCCCCCTTCCTTTACATCCATGTATGTACATCTATACAAATATATATATCTATATATCTTTCCCTTGCATTGCCGATCGTCAGATGCGTCGAGCGTAACGATGAAACAGTAACTAACCAACCAACGAGAATGCAAGCGAACGAATGCAAACAAAAGAGAACAAAAGCGGCGGTCCCGTCAATGACAATGATGGCGCGTGCATGCGCCACCCCTTCTTCCCCGAGCCGCCAACTCATTCGCTCTCTTTCCCCAACCGCCAACCAATCCACTCTGGGCCATACTATTCGCTCCCCCCCAATCCACCAATCCACCGATCCACCGGCTCGCTCGTCCGCTCCCCCCAACCTCACTCGATCGATCGATCCATCCAATGATCAATGGAGTCATTGCGAACGATTCCTCAATCAATCAATCAATCAATCAACAAATACATACACTGCTGTAACGACAATGACGACACAATGACAAAGACGACTGGCGATTGCTCCCACAATGACGATTGGAATGTACGACTTGTTCGACATGACCGGCGTGTGTATGTCTATAAAATCACCGAATCATGGTATGCCGACGAAGAATGACGAATGTGCAATGCGACAACGACAATGCCGAGATGACCGCTGTCGACAACGACAACATTGATGACAGCGATCGACTGCTGCGATGACGATCGACTGTCCACTGCCGACGGAATAACGAAATGACACGACGACAATCGGCATCGCCGTTCGAAACAGCCATGGCTTGTTGGTGTAGTCCGGCATTGTCGTCGTCCGCCGCCAATCAGCCAATCAGCCAGGCAGACAGACAGCACCGTCCATTCGTAATTCATTCCTCATTGGCCATGATTGTCATTCGCCGCCCCTCCGTTATTGGAACATGCAATAATCAATCAACAACTCAACGACAACGACAACAGCAGATGACGACCGCACCAACAACACCTCAACAAGACACGATGACACAGCAGCAGCACATGAATAATAATAGTGGTGGCATTGTATTCCATCATTGCAGTACATATTGCAGTATTGCATCATTATGATAATATTATGATATTGTATTATAGTGTGTGGTGCTACTAACCTCATTGACAGCCGGTTTGGATCCTCCGCAGCCCATGATGAATTATTGTATTGTATTATCGAACGGGCAGTTGGTTAGTTGGTTAGTTGGTGTTGTTCTTATAGTTGGTTGGTGGTGTTGACGCGTGGAGGAGTCGACTTGGCGGGTGTTGTTATTGATTGATTGGTTGGGTTATTGATTGGGGGCTCTAATAGATAGATACTATCGGTTGGTATTGCTGTTGTTAATAATTATTGGTGAATTGGTTAATAATTATTGGTTGGGTGAGTCGATGGATGTGACTTGTTGTTGCTGTCGAGTGTTGCTGTTGAGTGTTGTTGTTCGAGTGTACCAGATGTTGCCGAGAGAGAGCGCGGTCATCGGCGAGAATGAAGTGCAAGGCGCAAAAACGAATGAACGGCGATCGATGCGAGGAATGCAACACAAAAAAATCTTGCAAAAGATCTTTCTTCTTTCAAATAATGATGTACATAGTACTAAATAGAGGAGTAGGAGTGTCTAATAATAATAAAAATAATATGTAGTCGTGGCACATATTGGATGTATTGTTCTGCGTACTACATATCATACAACATATCATACTACATACTATCGTACAATTCCATACCTATCTATCGTATGTTGTACCATCTACGCGCGCCGGCCATCGCCACTTTTTTTTTCGAAATAAAAAGAACGAGCGTCTTTTTCGCAATAAAGTGTCGAAATTCGCCTTCCCATTCAAATATCCAGCCGTGTGGATACACATATTGTACATGCAAGACATGAATGGCGAACCATTGTCTTACTCCCCTTGTCCTTTGTGAAAATGTTTTGTAACATTGGTCAACATGCAGCATGCAAAATATAATATATCGTACGTGGTGCTGCGTAATATCATATCTACAACAACAAGTAGATAGTAGGTGGGTGCACTGCCGACATTGCATGATTGATGGAAGGAAATAGTACATGTGTTTTATTATCAGTGGGACAGGAGGCGTGATTAATAGATTTGATAAAAATGTGTGCCGATACAACATACCATAGTAATATACTATAATATTATACTATGTTGTATGTACGTATGAATGCTAGTACTATGATGTAGTAGTACCGTATGTCTGGATTTGATCGCGCACTTTGTGTCGTAGATCGATTTTTTTTGTAATTTTTAGTATTTCAATCGATTCTTTGATGAAAAATAATAAT
>JALLAR010000976.1:0-12162 GCA_036939335.1 Conticribra guillardii
TTTACTTAAAAAATGAGGCTTGTTTTTACTTTTACTTAGATTTTACTTAAAAAATGAGGCGTGTTTTTACTTATACTTAGATTTTATTTAAAAAACGAGGCTTGTTTCTCCTGTTACTTAGATTTTACTTAAAAAATGAAGTGTGTTTTTACTCTGACTTAGATTTTACTTCAAAAATGGACTTGTTTTTACTTATACTTTGATTTTACTTAAATATTTTCGAATTTTTTCTACTTTTACTTTTTTTAAGTACTACTTATTTGAAACCCTGCCGGCGCCACGGGATATGGTTGATTGTTACTCAGATTATCGTCATATGAGAGAAACACTCCTGAAGCCTTCCCAGGCGCTTTGAGTTTCGTGTACTGGAGTGTATGAGATTACTAGGATACAGGTGGGTCGACTGCTCTGAACCATATTCTAAAAGTCCCGTCCACGAAGAGAGATCAAGATTTACTTGATTGCATAGTTGGCGAGTGCTTTGGTACTGAGTGTTGTGCTTCTGGCCATAAACTGAGAAGGCTGACAGATACCAATCCAGTTCAGTCTCAACACGGAGCTAGTCTTTCTACTGTTGAGAAATTCCCAATGGAAAGCAGGACTGCTTCGCATATGGAAACTGTTAGTGTACTATTGATGGTACTTTACACTTTCTAAGTGGGTCAGAAAAGCACAATGGAAGTCAGAAGTTAATTCAAGCCAATTGAGATCAGGAATATTTCGATGAACATTTTCCAAGTGGATAAATTTTGCTGGTGGAGTTGATAACTGTTTACTTAGTATTACCTTTAGTTATGAATAGTGTATTGAAATCCCATATTTTCATCCTCCACAAAAAAATTGTAAATTTTGTAGTACTACCATACTACGAGTTCCAAAACTCTGAAAATAATTTTTGTACATACATGGATAGTACGTATGTACGTTTATGGTACACTGAATGAGAACTGCATTGTCATTGTCATGCATGATTGTAATGCATGCCTCACAAAATAAAAGTGTCAATGACATCGATTTTTTTTGTGATTTGATCGATGCGAATTCTATTCTATGACAAGCTATGAAATTATCCATCCACACCTCCACACCTTATAAAAACTGAAAAAGATCCAAGAAGATGATGTTTGGTTTGAATATACTTGAATAGATTTATTGGCACATTGGTTAAGAAGTAACATCACAGAAAGAAAACATTGTAACTTGATTATTTATACCATACGGTCATAAGATCCCGCAAATCAATTGACGTGAATGGTGAACACTGGACCCATGCTTTTAGTCAGTGTACTACTTCTATCAGCCCTATGGGGCCCTGTGACGCGAGGGTTTTGCCCATCTTCGACGTCTTACGTGAGAGTCGCGCTCTATAAAACAAGGTCAACTCCTCTTGTGCACTATCCATTACTGCAAGTAAGTGACCAGTGTCCATACTAGCTCCACTGGCTATATATTTATCCATAAATGATGTGTTAGCGAATAATCAACTAATTTCCATTTTGCGTGTTCTTTATGAAGGCCACAAAGTTGCCAAAAGAAATTGAAAAACCGGATGCTGCTTCCATAACAGAAATCAAAGAAGAGGACGACATTTCGAGCAGGGGAAATGATGCATTTGTCATAGACAATGTTGAGTCCATTATTGTGGAATCGCCAGAGAAAATACGTCATCACACACGAACTCTTTTCGGCAATATCATATCATCAAACTCGCTTGATGTCTCCAAAGACCCCGTGGTGAATGAGATGCGCATGATGAGAGAAGTTGTAAACTCTTGCCCTGAACTTTGGGCTTACATGAATGCATTGTGTCCAGACAGGAAGGCCATATTTGACGAACATCTTTGTGATAACATTGTGTAAGTAACGAACAAATCGTTTGACGGAACAAATGTATTAATTTACCGAAAATACTTACGTTTTATCTCTTCTTTGCCCTGTTTTGATTTGAAGCGACTTGTCTTATCACCTCACATACGATGCTGTCCGTAGATCTGCCGCTGCGTTCGACTCATTGGGAATTACCAAAGGAGATCATGTTGCTGTTTTTGCCGAGAACTCTGCGCATTGGCTCTTTGCCGATCAAGGAATACAGCTTGTTGGCGGAGCTACGGTCGTCCGTGGGGCCGATGCTCCTATTGAAGAGCTCAGATACATTTATGATAATTCTGATGCTAATGAGGTGGTTGGTAAGTATAACGAAACAGCCTTGACATTGATAATATTCCTGAATAATACCGGCTCAATTCTCTCATTTGCTCCTTTACAGTTTTACAAGGGCCAACTTTGCTGAAGAAGTTGGAAAAGGCAGCTGAAGACAATGGCATGGAAGGCATCGGGCTGAACAGTAAGCATGGACCTGCTAAAACTGTTGTGCTCATGCACAGAGAAGGCATTGATGATGATCAAATTGCGAAGATTTCCTTGAAAATAGGTTTGCGTATCGTCTGCCTTGCAGATGTACTGAATCGGGCCGCACCTATTGCAACATTGAAGGTACCAAAAGTATCTCGAGATGATTTAGCGACTATCGTTTACACATCTGGAACAACCGGTCGGTGAGTCCAATTTATTTTGATTTGATTCATTCGTGTTTTGTTATTATGAAGCTGAAAATATGCATATCTCTATTTATAATAGGCCTAAAGGTGTAATGTTGACACATGGAAATCTGTTGCATCAAATTCAGCTTCGCTTTGCCCCATCGAAGAAGTATGATGTATCGGAGCCGATGCCAGGTGATGTGATGGTGAGACATGCTCCTTGTTGCCTGGTTATTTTATCACAAATTGAAAAGTCTTACATCTTGCGCAACGTTATTTTGTTACAGGTGACAATTCTCCCCGTATGGCATATCACGGAACGTGCTGCTGAGCTCTGTATGTTTTCTCGAGGATGCACATTGGTTTACTCGAATGTGAAGAACCTTAAAAGCGATCTTAGGTAATTATAGAATGTTTCATATTGAGATACATCGTTGTGTTTGCCATTTCACATAAAATGCTCATATATATGTATATATATATATATATTTTGTTAGTAAACACAAACCCCATTGGATGATGCTTGTCCCACGTGTTCTTGAAAAAGTGGCCCTTGGTGTGCAAGACAAGTTTTCAAAGAAGAGCAAACTTGCACGAATTATGATCCAGTAAGTTTTTGATTGATATCGTCTATGCACTTGCATTTTGAAAGCGGTCTAATCAGTACCTTCTTGTTTGTATGTTTATCCAGTTTCTTCACACTTATTGCATCTGCGAAGAGCAGACACTCGAAAATAGCGAAGGGTTATGTAGTTGCACACAAGAAGCCAAACCTTTTTCGAAGGCTGTTTTCGCAAGGCGTGGCGTTCGGTAAGGGTCGGATTCTAAACTATTTACAATTCCTATTGAATCGTTGTTTCTTATAAAAATAATTTTTCTATTTTTTTTATGACCGACAGTTTTAACTCCTATTGATGCACTGGGGCGGCTGCTCGTATGGAATAAAGTTAAGGATGCGCTGGGAGGGAGGCAAAAGCTCATCATGAGTGGTGGGTCAGCTTTGTCAGGCTCAATCGAGGATTTCTACGAAACATGCGGCATTTTGCTCGTCGTTGGATATGGATTAACCGAGTGTTCTCCCATGATTTGCCACCGTAGGACCGATTCTAATTTGATTGCTGGCGGGTGCGTTGGGATGCCAGTGACAAACACTGAAGGTATGTCTTTATTTGAAATCATCTATGCATTCATGTTTGATAGCAGTCTAATCAGTATTTTCTTATTTGTTTGTTTGTTTGTTTGTTTGTTTGTTTGTTTATTTGTATAATTTTGCACTGACTGAAGTGATGGTTGTTGATATTGACGCTGACATTGGAGAAACTGAACGCAAAGCACTTGAGCATGGCAAAACTGGATTGGTTCTTGCCCGAGGACCTCAAGTCATGAAAGGGCGAGTGTTACTGTCATGTTTTTCTTGGCATTTTCTTCGATCGAAACTTGTTCTTACTTTTGACCCGCATATTTTTACTTATACCACCTTGCAGCTACTACAATAACCAGAAAGCAACTGAGAAATCTATTGATAGTTTTGGCTGGTTTGATACTGGCGATCTTGGTTACATTAATCCTGCAACTGGAGACCTCTTCATATGTGGTCGTGCAAAAGACACTATCGTGCTCTCTAATGGAGAAAATGTTGAGCCAAATCCCATTGAAGACACCCTTATTGGATGTAAATTGATTGTAAGTACACTACTACTAAATTTACAGCTTACAATACAATTGAAATTTGATTTTGCTAATCCTTCGTGGATTATTTGTATTGATAGGACCAAGTATTGGTGACTGGGCAAGACGAGAAACAACTTACTGCTGTCGTAGTTTTAAGCCCCCAAGAACTTGCAAGCGAAGGGTTCCTTGAAAAGGAAGAAGGAGATAGACTTCAGAATATGGCTGACAATATCAATGATCCACATTGCAGCAAAACTGATTATGCAGAGGCTTCCCAAGAGTTGAACAAGGCTTGTGAAAAAATCCGGTCCAACAAAGAATTAGTCTCCTATCTAAATGACGATGCGAAGCGTTTGCTCAAGAACTTCCGAAAATGGGAGCAAGTTGGCCATTTCACGATTGTACTCGAACCGGTGAGTGTTGCCTTTTTGCTGCGCTTTCGTTTCTCTGTGTATGCCATCACCCTCTAATTGTAACTTCTCATTTTTATGTGTTTTGTCAGTTCGCCATGGTCAATAAGCTTCTTACCCAAAGCTACAAAATTAAGCGAGGTATGAATATGAAGCTTTGTCCACATCGTTCTTTTCTTTGCAACACTTGCATTTCTCAAACCTTTTCATCTCGCTTACCGCAATGGAACAGGTCCTGTGATTGAAAGATACGTAAAAAAATAATGATGATAGGGGTACTATGGGGATAAGATACAGCAAATTAGTATTGGCACTGATGTAGACCTTTAGATGAAAGAACATGCAAATTTTTTGGAGAGAGTAGATAATTTTGTCCGGAGATTTCTATGAATTTTGAACAGTGGCAATTATTGAAATTTATTAAAGTAAATCGCTCGCATTGAATAGTTTGAAACAAAAAAGAAAAATATAGCATCAACTTAAATACATACATCATGCACTCTCCTTGGTTTATGTTTTCCGTGCCAATTATATATCAATTCATTGACACTGATCGCATAATTTGATGAGAATCTGACTTACATTTAGTCGAAAATATTTTTCCTGGTTCTATGCTCAGAGAAGTTCGTGATGCTCGTAATAATTCGACATGCCCAAAAAAAAACAGACTGCAAATAAGAAATGCCGTATAGTGAGTAATATCTTCATTTGCTGTCAGATCCTACCAGGCAATATGCCATCAGGTGAGATGATTATCATCAGACCAACTCGTCATCTGGTGTATAATGCATCGTTCAGTATCATTTATTGTTACTCAGTTCCATGCGTGAAAATCACTAACATTTATATCAGCTTTTCAGGTTTCAATCTCTTTCCTAAACATTTCACGTTCGCGTTTAAGGGTATCTAAAAGCTCAATTTTCTCTGATTCTAACTCGTCAGCATGATCGGCCAAAACACAAACTGCTCGCTTAAGGTCATCAACTTTATCAAGCTTTGGAAGTTTGGATATTTGCTGAATGACGTCATCGTTGTTGTCCGATATAACTGAAGATCCCATCTCATCCTTGCAAGATGATACGAGTTCACTTACTCGGTGTCTCATGCATTGTAACATGCAGGTAATCGTCTTCGGCATTTGTGTAACTTGGCACTAGAACAAATACCGACTCGCAACTTGGTTTCGGATTTTTAATCATTGGATTTTTTTAGTGTCCCGATAATATGTCATCGTCCATGTACCCATTATTTTACATATCTATTACTTCAATTAAATGTTTTGTTTTGTCAGTGTAACAATTGTGCGTAACCTAGGGTTTCAATCCCAGCATGCTAAAACCTACACTATTAGGTGATAAGTGGGATATTAAATGGAATCAAATATCCCCAAAACAATTGGATCTTCTATGACAAAAGTGATACAGAAATGATGGAATCACACCGACTATATTGGCGAGGCACTACCATCCCGACAATATATGCCCTACATAGATATCTCAATGATAAATTCCTACATAAATCGTGTCTCAATACAATTCACCGAGAACTTGACGTGGATCCAAATACTCCATCAACGCAGTTTCTCTGTCTGCTGGTGCCACCGTGCCAGGCATATCGTGCAGTTTCTCTGGAGGATGCACCGCTAGTTGAAAATGAACATGGGCACCTGTCCAACCACCATTTTCAGCAGTACTTCCAATGCGGCCGAGCACTTGACCTTTTCTAATTTTTTGTCCAGGATATCTTCCCTGAGTGCTCTTTGCATCAAGATGGCCATAAAGGGCGTAAACTTTGGTTACTCGGCTGGATTCTTCGTCTGAGGCAGATGCACGTGGTGATGAAGGGGGATCAAGATAATGCTCTACCACAACAACATGTCCATAATCGCCTACATCAGGATTATACCCAGCTGAGTGAATGACACCATCCGAGAAAGCATAGACTTTGGTTCCAACAGGACCTCCGATATCAATCCCCACATGGACAGTACGCCACTTTCCTTCATCTTGGCTATTCCCGCTGTCTGCATCGTCCAAAAACAAGGAAGAAGTGTACATTCCCCGACGATCTTCATCGTACCTTCCAACATCGAACTCTTTTGAATGTTTTGTGATTTTGGCATATTCCAATGCTTCTTCCCGCGTAGGGAGCAACTGTGGCACTCGTGTCCCTCCTTGAATTGCAATTGAATTTTCATCGCTGCTGCTGCTACTGCTTCCTGTGAAATCTCGAACTGTGTAGTCAAAAATTTCATTCAGACTACCATGTTCCAATGAAACAGTGCAGGAATCCTTTCCCGCGTTAAGATTACTCCGTCTTCGCCATGGCCAAAAAGTACCAGAAGGTGGTGATTCGCTCAAAACGTCATTGCTGATGCACGAATCTGCCATTCTCGAATCATCACTCCTTTCGCGCGCTACCTTTCTCCGAGGCAGCTTTATTACGGGATGGAATTGACTCCTCATTTCCGAGGTGATATTCAAAATGTTGGGATACGACCCAAATGGTTGCAGCGACTCCTTTGGCACCGAGTGGCGGCCCTCCCCCTGCGACTTGTTGATTTTTCCAAAAAGAGATAGAGGCGACCAACTACCAACGCTTTGCTTTTTCGAGTGCAAAAACAACGTTGCGGCGTCGGTGAAGGAACCGGCAGCCTCCATGCGAAGAAGCGAATTATTTTCACCATTTTGATTTCGACGACGATGAGAAAGAATGGTGGAAATATTGCTGCAGAGGCAACCTGCCACCACTACTAGAAGTGCCTTCATGAAAAATCTTATTCGGCGTTTTGCGGCATCGAGTCGATGGATTCGTCGCTTTAACGCTGATATTTGTAAGTTTGGGGGAGGTGCCGTCAGGTTTGAAGATGCCGATGCCGCCGCCGCCGCCGCTGCGAAGGTGGACGTCGAGGATGAGAATCGAACATGCTTTTGATTCTGTTCGACGTTATGATTGTTATGGTCTTCGTTTGTTGTGCGTTGCGCTGTCATTGCTTTTAATAATTATTGTTTCCAGCCAAGAGCATTCGTTGTGGTGTAGATGTAGAATTGACGCAGGATCAATGGAAAGCCACATAGGAAAGATCATTTTTGACGAAGAACACGAACCACGCACATACAATCAACAGCGCACAACGCACACGAGACACGAGCAGCCGAGCGAGATAGATTTCGTAGATAGCGAGCCGTGAGCGAAAATTCCAAATTCCAGCGCGAACATTCACTTCACTAAATAATAATAATAATTATGAAAATAAATACCACTCCGCACGAACACGCAGCAGCGCCGCCAAAGCCGCCGCATAATAATATTATTCTACAAGATGTGCGTTGGTTGAACTTTTTGTCAAGTAGTAGCGTAGGCAATCCCAAGACGACGATGCACGACAACCACTAAATATACTCTACTGCGATAGGAAGCACCAATAAAGAGAACGAGCAAGGATTGAAAGGGAAATCATTTGACCTCTCACGAAAAAGCGCCCCCGCAATCTCCATCAGTCTCCATCACCAGCCACTCTTCCTTACATCTAACAAATGTCAAAAAGTCTGTTGAGACAACTAGTTCCGTGCCTCCACCCAGTGCGATGGGCCATCATCAATGGCATATGTCTCCTCTGGTCGCTCGACCTTTTGGTACTCATACTCGTTTACCCTGATGACCCATTGAGTCAAGATTTTGTGCAAGAGCATTACGATGTCTACGACTTATTTACCTGTTTTGTGTGGGTAGTGGAGGTCATTATGGATGTTATATATTTTTTGGGATTTTTGGGTCTAAGGGATGGTGTCGTTTTCGGCGCTGACAATTCCTCTTCGTTTCATTCTGAGCCGCAGCAGTATCAATCGTCCCAGCCACCGCAGCAGCACTTGCCTCAATCGCACGACCAAGTAGCACATCCGCTTCAAGAGTTATACGCCGACGAGGAGCAAAATCAATTACCGCACGATAGCACATGTTGTCACGGAATGAATAGCGTTGTCTCCAGTGAAGAATGCCGGACGCATTCACTCTACCTCGAATTAATATTGGCAGTTTACTTTCTCATTGATTCCGCATATAGGTCGTCGATGGAACTTCGAGAAATCGATCGAGAAGACGAAAACTTGACGCTAGATGTGATGATCAATGCTGCTGCATATCTTTACATAACCATACGACAATATAAAGAGTGGAAAAACGAGAGGAGGAGACTAATGGGTACCGTTGATACGGCGCAATTTTTGGATGTGTCATCGTCCTGACAGGAAACGGTTGTGGAACCCGAGAGGGCACGCCGGTTGCTCATTTTTTTTTGGATTCAGAGATGTCGGCGGAAATCAAAGTGTAGAAATGATGCAATAGACATACTACCCATTGAGTAGTACCGGTAAACACAAATTTCATATTTCATTTGGAACAACTTTTATGTCTCTTCAAGATACTAAAGACTATTGAATGGTGCTCATGTAAACATAATTAATTATTCATCTTGGACATCATCTATTATATCGCTTTTTTGTAGAGCATTTTCCCCCGTGAAATTCAGTACGATACTATCGACCATACAATAGATGCTTTGTGAAATCAGATTTTAATGTGTTGGGATTTCTTCTTTCCCGAGCCCCAGTCTCAGCCAAAAGAGCCAGGAATGGACGGCGGCTTGTCATTTTATCTTGGTGCGCTGAAGTGTTTCATAAATAGCGGCGTGGGTGGAAATGAAATTCATAACTCATAGTTTATATCCCCCAAACATATCACCTTCGAAAATTTTCAAAAGACGGGTGAACTTTTTTAAAAGCGAAATGAGCTAGTGTTGAAAAGATTTATTCTTTGCAATCAAAGTCTTCTGTTTGCTCATAGTGAGTACCTTCTAATTTATTTAAAGCCTATAATGATTCTTAATGGGGGCAGCATGCAATGGCTGTAAGTTTGAACTCATACACCGCCCCCCAACTATTCACGTAAGATTTAAAGACAAAATAATAATGTCCCCGAAAAGGTATGATGAGCAACCATCATTTTTTCACATACACAACTAGCTTCAACTTCGTTATTCGTCTACAAGCGCCCATACTAAAAAATCCCCTCCAAAGTGTTTCCAACCACTTAGTCACGAACAAATAATTCAAAACAAGGCCATCACACCCGCAGCAAATCCAATGATGCCAGCACCCACACGCATTGCATCACTGCCCTCTTTCTCCACGATATCAGGTACCGCCTTCGCTTTTGTCTTGATAGTCAAGGAAAACGATTCCTGAGAAGTCTGAAGACGACGATTGGGGCTATTGTATGTTAACACTGCGACTCCCGAAATCTTAACAACACCAGCATTACCCCCAAACTCGTCGATGATCCCGGGAACAATGAGTGTAGTGATGCTAACCGACCTGGTATCAGCCACATCATCTTCGTTGATGCTTGGGTCCAATACTGTCACGAAGCCCTCATTACCATCAACAATGGGTGTGAAGAGAGCAGGGTATTCTGAATCTTTAGCGGGGTTCGTGAATTCAATCTTTTTGATGCCGCTGATCATGACATCGGTATCTGAGTCGTCCGCCATATATGCGCAGATGCTCACAGTGTCCGAGGCCCCTACTGCAAAGTTGGCGTCGGTAATCTCTTCACCGCACTTGCCCAAATATGCGGCAAGACTAATTGAACGCGAGACATTGAAGTTTTCAACCGTGGCGTCGAATGCAGTGGTGTTGACACCAGAATTATCGATGAATTCTCCTGTGAGATCGTAGTTGAAGGTGATATTCGCTTGCACCTTCTTGGTCAGCACACTGCAGACATCTTTATCAGGGTCAGGACAATTAATCCAGAACACCTCTCCCTGAGCACAGTACAACTGGTGGAGTGTGCCTTGGTTCTTATCAGAGGCGTCATACACAGGGAAATCCATTTCGAGGGTGACGAGGTTCTCGTCACTGTGTATCTTTTTAACAACACCAGATTTCAATGGTTCAGTGGTGTTGATCGGTCCTGCAAAATCGGCGCACGATTCGTCGCTCATTTCCGAATAGAACTCCATGTCTTCCAAGCCATCAAAGTAAAGATCGCAATATACCTTCCTTGTTGGAATGTCGGCGTAGCATGGTTCTGTCCCATTTGGCTTTGAAGGGTCCCCAAGAATAATGTCTTTGCCACTCCAATCTCCCAATTCAAGCTGAAGCGCGAAAAAAGACAACCGCCGTCGACGGAAAAGAGGGAGCCGATGTTAGAAGGACGCCGGCCTCGCGAAAATAAAAATCACTGATGCATAATAATATCACTCACCCCACTTGCTTCCGACAAAATGGCACATGCCGATGCCAAAGCGATGTAGGTGGAAAAGCTTGGACTTTTCATGGTGTAGGTTTGAATAGTTCTGCGTTAGATAGTGAATTAAAGTTGTGTTGTTCGTTGTTATGCGCCAGGCGGGCGAGCGGTGTGGTTTGGGGAAAAAGACGAAACTTTTTTCGCTCCTTTCTCACGCTTTCTCTCGCCAATGCACTCACTCTCAAGACAGAGCGAGGCTCTCTAGTAGAGATAGATGATATCACTAAGATAGCTCATTTTCAAGACTCGTAGATGCCCAATGCATATGCAGGATACTGGTAGGTGGTTGTTGGACTGTAAGAGGTAAAAAACAACAAACAACGGATTATGAACTTCTATTGTAGACATTGATCTTGGATTAGTCATTCCTTCTGATAGAAGATAATAGTCGTAGTTCGTATTACCCCAATCTGTCTACGCAAGCTCCTCTTTGTAACACAAGGCCAGAGGGGATAGGACGGACAACCCTGTTCTATTTCTTCGCTGTGTAGATCCGGGCTGTATGTATGTGAGAATCTGTCTAGGTTGGTGAATCACTCTAAGTTAGAGTAAGTCCTTTCTGAAATAATAAGACATGATAATAAAAAATGCAAAAGCAAGAATTGAGGAAATTGAGACCTGTTTCAAGGTCTTAAAAATAGTGACAAAAAAGCGACAAAACCCAAGTAACAAACCAGTCGAGTTCCGATTTGAGAAGGTTGTCTTCCCTTGGTTGTAACTTCAAGTGGCAGATGTTTCCCGCCAAAATTTAGAATCTAATTTCGAGACATCATCATCGGGTTAACGTCAGAGGTGAGAAGGGCGATGTCTGTCCATGGTTCAAAGATTAAAAGTTTGTCACTTTTTTGTCACTTCAAAATGCTCGACGATTTCGGCTCCTATTTTGAAGTAACAAACGAATGACCCAAGTGACAAATGAGTCGAGTCAAGTTTTGTCACTTTTTTGTCAGTATTTTTAATACCTCAAAACAGGTCTAAAAGTTGAGAGCACAAACCTTTTCTCCCTCTAGAAAACTGAAAAGTAAATTTGAAAATGTGTTGCAAACAGTAAAAATCAAAAATATAGGTTTTTAATGTTTTAACTTTTTTAGTTTTTTAAAACGTGTGAAAACAGTACTATGTAGAACGTTTTTTTTGTTTTCTTGGTGCACAGACAGACAGACACACAGACACAGACACAGACACACAAACCTTTTGCATAACTTTTGCGAGTGAGCTGTTTTTTAAAGGAG
>JALLAR010000977.1:0-11649 GCA_036939335.1 Conticribra guillardii
GCAAATGTCTGTAGAATTCTGGTATTGACAAATTACGACGCAGTAGCTCCGGGCGCTGTATATCATGTGCTATACGGTGCTCGACTTCTCTACATTTGGAATGAGCTGACAAGCTTGTGCAAGAATGATATTTATGATTTGAGCTTGAACCTTTTTCGTTCATATTGTTTTGAGACAGCACATGGTAGTAACTAGTCAATCTTTCAGTCATCTGTGACTTGGATTTCATGTCTAGAGCTTCATGTCAAATTTGAAATAACACAGGGCATGCTCACGTTCCAAGTATTGCTTGGATAAAGTTGGGTCCTAATAAAGTGCTATATTTCACAGCATAATGTGAATATATGGAACAATAGCATTATAATACGACCTTTATTATTTGGCATAGGAGTTAATTGATGTTAGTTGTATGGCTTATTCTAGTTTCGTTCAAGATAAAAATCAGACACAAGTTGATAGATATCTTCTGACAAAAAATACGAGAGAAGCTCAAAGGAAGATGCATTATGTGGGCTGAAGGTGTGAAATATTTCACATCTTGAGGCCACAATTCATTCATTCTATTGATTGCAAATTGGCACATCCTATAAAAGTTTGAGATGTTTTTCCACATCTTTCTAAAAATGCAGGGAACAGTAGAATGATTCTTGCATTAAGAGAAAGTGTGTCACCAAAGGACGTTCATACACGCTGTGGAGATGAAAAAATGACTTTGTCAATTTTTTCCAACTCCAGAGTATGTTATGGACTTGGCGTAACTTACACCTCCGAGTAGACTTTTGTTCGATAAGGAGTGATTTATCTGAGCCATGGGCACAGGAGAGGTTGTGCAAAAGTTGAAACAAATCCCAAAAACATTTCACACTTTCACAAAATCTAAATATTGTTGGAATAACCCATTGATTCCCCTACTTAATTTCCACCAGAAAAGTCAAAGGTAGGAGGAGCAGACCCATCATCCATACCCTGAGGAGCCGAAAATGCAAATTGGGTTCCTCCCTCTGCCACTTCTGGCGCCATACCAGTCATTTCCTCCTCTTCATCTACGCCAAAGTATGTTTCAAGGATCTTGACACACTTTTCATAAATGTCATTGTTGGAGTGGTGTTGAAGTTCTTCGATTTTATTGAGACCTTCGGCTTCTGCAATGTAGGTGGACATTTGGTTGCTGGCTCCAGTGGCTTTGGCTTCTTCTTCGCCAACCTTGAGGATCTGAGAATGGAAAGAAATACATATTGATAATTTGGAGATGAAATGAGATGAAAACTGTAATTTACACAAAAGAGATATTCAATGATTCACCAGTCATAAAATCACTCACATTCTCCAATCCCTCAAGAGCAATAGTAACAATCTTGGCATCATTGACAGTCAACAAATCACACAAAGGACGGATGCATCCCTGAGTCACCAAAAATTTGATCTGTGCTGGACTTCCCCCACTAGTGGCATTCGAAATCGCCCACGCCGCCTCCTTCCTAATGTCAAACTCTGCATTTGTCAACAATTGAATCAATGGGGGGATAATATTATTATCAATCACGGCCTGAATCTGATCCTTATTCCCAGCAGTGATATTGGAAATGGTCCAACAGGCCTCCTTTCGAATTCCTTTCTTGGGACTTGAAAGCAAGGCCAACAAACATGGCAAGGCATTGTTGTTAATAATGAATTGCGTCTGCAAATCATCTCCAGTGACAATGTTTCCAACAGTCCTTAATGCGGGAGTCTGCACCGCGGGAGAGGGATTGAGCAACAATTCCACCAACCTTCGGCACACACCCGCTTCAATCACGGCTTGAATCTTTTCATTCGGACCATCGGACAAATAGCTCAATGCCCAACAGGCATCCGTCAAGACCTCCTCATCCGGACTAAAAATCAACTGCGCCAAGGTCGCCAAACAGGGCTTGACCATGGCAAAGTCCGGCTGGGGCTTCCCACGACAAAAGTTGGACAAAGTCCACGTAGCATTCCTCAACATGCTCAATTTGCTCCCCTGATGCAATTGCTGCAACAATGGCTGCATCGCCCCCGCCTGCAACACCAAATCACGACAGGGGGGAGAATCTCCCGCAATATTCCCCAAAGCCCACACGGCCTGCTCGCGCACATCGTCATTGGGAGAGAGGAGGAGACGAACGAAAATGGGAACGGCGCCCACCTCCATCACCACCTTGGTGTGATCGCTCGTCCCCGAGGCAATATTGGTCAATGCCCACGCCGCCTCAAATTGCAATGCGGGATTATCATCGCGTTGCAAAAATTCGACAAAGCGGGGCACCACCCCACTCTCAATGACTTGCTGAATGGGTGGATTTTTTTCAATGGAGAGAAGACGACGGAATTGGGTGGTGCATTCGGTTTGAATGGCGGGATCATTGCCCATGACGCCTTGGACCATTTGGGGGAGGTTTTCGAGGTTGTTGTTCGTGGCGGCAGCGGCTCCGGTGCCATCCATGGCCATGCCGGCGGGGGTGGCACCGTATCCCCCGGGGGCGACACCTCCTGCGGCGAGCATGGAGGCTGCGGCGAGACCGGCGGGGGTGTCGCCGGGGGAGGCGAAGGTGGGCATTTGACGGCGTTTGGCGAGTCGCACATCTTTTTTGTTTTTGCGGAGTTGGATGGTGGTTTCTTCGCGGCGGCGACGGCCTTCGTCAATGTCAATGGCCTTTTTGAAGCCTTTTTTGCGCTGTTTGAAAACATGGTTTGAAAGGATGCAGTGGGATGTTTATCAGTGAGCATTGTTTTAGTTGTGGCAGTTCGTCTTGAGCAAAACAAAGTCAAGGCGGCAACGAGGATAAAATCGCGTCCAGTTTCGCCCGTCGGGCGTCTGGCGAGGGCTCTGTGCTACAATACAGGACAACAATTCTAATGCAAGCCAATCAATGGCACAAAATAACACACCTCTTCCTCTTTGTTGTTCATGGTTGCGATTGTATGACAATTTTAATTGATGGGAATGGATCCGAAAGGATTTATTGGTTGTGTCTCGGATGTGGAGTGGGGACGGATTTTTATGGGCAGATGTTGTGTGTTTTTGACTTGGTTTGGATCAGGTTTGGATGGCCAAAGCAATCTTCGTGTGCGCGCGTGGTTCGTGTGTGACGGTGTGACGGATCGAGAATCATCGCTGGACTTTAATTTGGCGCGAGCCGGCTCCTCCAAGCCGGGCGGACAAAAACAAATCTCAAAATCCCATATGCGGAATTAGTATTGACTCACAAAAAAATTAGTACCGTTGAGACACGTGGGAATAAATTCATCCAGATCCTGCGCTGTGCGTGCGTGCGGTTTGGAATGCCCAGGCCCGCGCGCGCCGCCCGCCCGGCCCGCCCCCCGCCCGCCGATCAAATTTTAGAGAACCTTCCTCTCATCCAAAACTTTTTCCCACGTTTTACATTTTTTTACAGAAAATACGTGTTCATCTCATTCTCAACTCCCAACACTCCAATCACAACACTGTCAAGGGTGACGACGTCTTAAAGTCAAATGCTCACAACCCTTGTTGAACTCCTTTCGTCAAGATTGAATTGAACGTTTTACTGTCGAGGTCTCAAACTCCATTTCAAAAAGGCCGAACCCGTTCCATCGAAAGCATTTCGAAACAGAAAGTCTCAGCGCACATTATAATATCACAAAATATTTTTTTGGCGATTCTCGAAATAATCGGCTCTCCCCCGTAAGCAGCCTCGGATAAGAAATCTCTATTTTGATCTAGCACCCCTCGCCTCCCCTAGCAGGACGACCACCCGCGTCCCCCACCCCCGAATGGAAACCTCCACTTTCGCATCGTTCCTCTCTCCCCCCTCCAAGAATTCTCACGTCATCGATGGACGATGGCTGCGACCATGGCTACGGCTAATGCTTCGAATGCGATGATGGGAATGACCAACACCCACAGCATTACCATGGCCGCCGCTACTAGAAAGAACAGCATGACAGATGTCGAACAGCCTGCGAACAGCACCGCCAATAATACTGGCGGTGCCATGACGATTGGATCCAAACCCACCCTCATCACGACAACCCACCTCCGCTTCCTCATCATGGATGCTCCCCGTCAGAGCAACCTCCATTTGTACATTAAGGAATGTCGTCGCAACCACGTCACGGACATTGTACGCGTTTGTGAACCCACCTATCTCGGGAGCGAATTGAAGAGTGCCGGGATTAATCTGCACGAAATGGCGTATGAGGATGGACATTCCCCTCCGGATTCCGTGCTGGATCGGTGGTTGACCTTGGTGGAGGAACGTTTTTTTGGTGCTGGTGGAGGTGGGAGTAATGGGGCTGGAGGGGCGAGTGGTGGGAATAATGCCACCATTGCGGTCCATTGTGTGGCAGGGTTGGGACGAGCTCCGGTCCTAGTGGCGATTGCGTTGATGGAATTTGAGAAAATGGATGCCGTGGAAGCGGTCATGATGATTCGGAGGAATCGGAGGGGGGCGATTAATGAAAAGCAGTTGCAGTATTTGGAGGGGTATAAAAGGAGGAAGGGGGGGAGTGGTGGGGGGTGCGCTTGTGTGATTATGTAAATTATTCAGTTTGCACCATCACCATGACTGTTTTGAGGGGGGGTTTGGGATTTCGTGTTTGGAGAGGGGGTTAAAAAAACATAGTGTCGAGGGGTGAAAGGGAGTGGACAAGGCTGGAGTGGAAAAAATCTTGTGTGGCTTTGATGATAACTAATGCGCAGTTTATTCCAGTGCGCGGCGGGGTTGGCTTGGAAGATTTTTTATTTGCACAGTGGAGTTGATGAACGGTTTGGCATTGTTAATGGCAGGTCATACTAAAGATGGTGAGTTCACCCATTTTGTTATTATTATGTTTAGGATATTGAATCATTGTAAATTTTGAGAAAATGGATTGATCGGAGGGGGCAATGGACATCACATCTGTTGCATTGTTCCGGATATGTTAAGGAAATGAATGCATACATCTCTTTCTTTCTGTTACAAACATCTTTCTGCTCAAAAGAAATCCCTCACAGTCAAGTTCCTTTTGTTCCCACCTTTTCCAGCTTACTTCGTTTCCAGCACATAAATTGGCAAGAGTAAGAATCTAACTACCTTGGGAGACTTCCACCTAAATCAAAATGATCGCACTGTTGCTTGCTACAACTTAGTTCACAGCAAAAACATTTTTTTGAAAACTGAGAGAGAAGCCACCACCACTGCAACAATGATACACTTGGTGCCAGCAGGTATTTATTACTTGACGATGATAATTATTTATCATGATGAGTTTGAACTATTAGTTACAGAGGGAGAGAGCATTTGGAGTGTTAAAAACCATGTTTGGTTGTATTGTATGTGTTTATGTCTGTATTGAAAATTAATCATAGATTTAAATGAGATATTATTTGCATAATCCAGATTTCTTACATTATTTTTTCAAGTATGAACAGGCCCCATGTGCTAGATTAAACATTAATGCAATAAACCCTCTTGCGTGCACTTTCTTGCTTATGTTACTTTTTTGTGTGAGCCCCCCCTTGGGAATTCATTTTTAAGTTATATTGATCAAGCCTTGACAGGGACATATGATCTTAAATGTTTGAAAGACTTATCGAGGACATACAGCCTAACAATGAAAACATCATCATCATTGCATTTACACACACCAAAAACTATTCACATGCTGGGCATGGGCGTAAAACACATCATGATCATACTATGACTCTCTGTCTCTGCTCTACAGCATATGTTGACAGTGGCAACAACACCAGAAAAACTATACTTACATTTTTTCAAAGGCTATAACTGTTATATACAAGGATAAAAAGCACACATAATATTTGCAATTAAATGTTAAAAACATAGTACTAGTAGTAGTAGTCATAAAAATATACTCTTAAATTTGAATGGAGACTGGAATTGGAGATAGGATATTGGAGTGGAGTGTTAGTGTTAGTACAGTATCTACCCTGGACATCTTCTGAAACCTTTGATTTGATACTGTTGACTACAGTGATGATGCACTGGCATTGACTTGCTTACTGCTTATCATCTACCCACAGGTGGTGATATGTTGGTTGAAAAGAATGGTTTTCCTGGATTGCAAATTTTAGCTGAATTTTAGATTGCTTCTGGGGAACTAATGGAAGTTCTACCAAACAAATTCCGTAGATAAGAAACTTCCATCCCTATCTTCAACTCACTGCGTGCGACGAAATCACGGACAGAAGACAGAAATTCTCCTATCATTTTTTTATTATTTTTGTTGTTGTTGGCATTGTTGCATCTAATAATAATTGGTTATCATGTTTTCCGTCGCAAGACATTCGCTCAATAAATTGCCGGTAAGATTACTAATTGCCAACTGCTACTTCGTTCATGGCTTCTTTTCTCTCGATTCGTTGAGGCCTTGGAAATATTTTTCTCTCTTTTTTCCATCCCTTGTTCGCGGCCGTCCGCGGTTCGCGGTCGACGACATTGTCGTCGTTTTTGCCTGAGTGCCGTTGTTTTATCGGGGCCGTTATTTCGCATTGCTCAATGCTGCCAAGTTGAGATATTTTTTGATATAGCGTGTCACGATATTATGACCAGCACAATGTATCATTTATCATCCAGAATTAACGATCCTGGGCATGACAAACCAGTCAGCTTGGAAATTATTATTTTGGTCTAGTGTTAGCAACGTTTAGCAACTAACCAACTTTTCTTCATACTTGCGGACTTGGAAATTTCTTGGCCCATCATATATCATCGTCAGAGGTCCCTCCCGTTGGCCTCAACCCGATCCTTTGCCGCAGAAACTGCAACCAGTTCAGGGGGCGCCGGTCTCTTTGCACGCATCGGATCCTTCCTCGTCGGAGCGGGAATTACTGCACTTGGAACAGAAATTTATATTTTTAAGGAGGTTCGAGATGGGAATCTGGAAATGTTGAAAAAACAGAGGGAGTTGGAGAAAAGGGTGGCTCAATTGGAAAAGAAGAAATAAGACTTTTTTGGGAGACAAGTGGGATCTTATTTGCCACGAACAGGGCGATGGACTTTTGATCCTCAAGGGGGCGAGGGGGATTACTGAGGCGCAATAAACAATGTCATCAGGAAAAAATATTTTTAGATACATGAGACTGCAACTTACAACACGAGGAGCGCATTTCAAAGATAGCAATGTCGATGGATGGTTTGATTTTGTTGTAAAGGATGGGGGCTGGGGTTCGTTGAGAGAATGGCATTTCATTCGGTCATAAAGTTGCATTATATTAGCCAGAATAATAATTGTATGATGATGTAATGAAACAATACTTCACAATTTTTTTATGATCAAGTCAATGAAAATTCCAATATCCTTTGCACCCAAATCATTGATGATGCTTATTCTCAGTTGATTCATATGTTTTATTGAAGAACTCGTTCCTGCATTGTCACACATTCAAATCAGGCGATTATTACTATTTCTTTTGAAATCAGTTGTTTGGCACTGCGGATGATCACACTAAACCATGTCTAGCTATGAATTCAAGTTTATTATGTTTGATATTTGTTTCAAACAGTTGAGTGTTTCGCATAGTTTTAAACTACGTGCAATAGGCAAGAAAAATAACTCAAATAGGAGATAAATAATTAATATGTTATTGCATTAGCTATGGATCCCACACAACAAACTCCAATGGGACAAATAATTTGAATTGGTGCCAACTGGGGTTCATAGCTGAACGACAATCACGAGCTGTCTAAAGAAGAGAGAGGCAGGGATGCCTTGGCCCTATGGTGTATATCGTGTACCACGAAGTTGTGACTCTTACATTGGATTACACGCCAGGCACCTTCCCTCATAGACCTTCTGCGGAATTGTCAGCGGGGTAGTCTTGAACATTCTCTTCTCATAACACTTTTGCCCACAACTCTGACACTCCCCCCTCAATTCTCGTTGATCACGCAATTGCGCAGCATTGGCTCCCACACCTGAGGCGATATCTCCTCCGATGGTCGCCATATTGCGTGCCTTGGCTCGGGCTTTTTGGTGGTTAGGGTTTTGGACACTTTCTCCCATTGAGGAACTCCACCTGCCATAAGCCGCCTTTTTAGCATTGCTGCCACCCGATTTTGATGCAGACGAAAGAATACTTCGCGATGACGATTCACTGTTTGATAAATGTTTATCTTTCTTTTTCTTTTTCTTCTTGTGCTGTCTTGTGGACGCAGACGATTCTGAGCAATATGATACATTACTTGACTTGGCGGACGTGGCACCAGATGCAATGGACATGCCACTCCTAGTACTATGTCGTGCTTCTTTGTCATCATCATCGTCGTCGTCGTCGTCGTCCTCATCGCTGCTATCTGATAAGTACTTGGAAATAGGAGGGGATACTTTTTCGGAGGGCGTAAAGGAAAGCATCTCCTGAATCTTTCTAGCACGCTCAGCTTGCAATTTGGCGATTTGGAAGCCTTCATCGCGTTCATCCAAAATGGATCGCATTTTCTTTTTAGTTTTATGGGTGACCTGAAATAATTACAAAAGGCGAATCAGTTGTGTACGTTAGTAAGCGGTATAACTAATCATCTTGCAGCAAGAAACCCAAGAAAGAATCATTCAAGCAGAAGAAGAAACTAACCGTTGTCCCATCCAACACAATAGTCTTCAAGTCCTGATTACTCTGCTTCAACACCTTCACCAACCCCTTCCACGTGTCCTCTGTCAACCCACGATTGTAGGACAAATTCAAATACACCAATGTTTCATTCTCCACCAGAGCCAATACCAGGGGAACAAAGGGTCCATCTGTTAAGCCACAATTAATCATGGAAAGATGTGTTAAATGGACATTGCCTTCCAGAGACTCAAACAACTCTTCCCATTCTGAATCGGAAATGAATTTACGTCCATCCAGTCGAAGCATAGTAAGATTGGGATCATTCCTTTGTAGGGCATTAATGAGGTATGACATGGGATCGTTGTTGATTTCTAGTACATCAATGGAAGTGGCATCGGCGGTGCTAGAAGCATCATGGGCCGGGGCTCTGGCGGAAACAGTGGCAATGGCCCTTGACGAAACAGACGCTACTGCAGCCTTGTTCCATAAATTGGCCCTGCTATTGGAAGCCGGCGGGGGTGCTGGACTGGGAGCAGCAGCAGCCAATTGCATCTGTTGCTGCTGATGCCCTTTCGAAACAGTCATGCGCTGATTCATCGTCGCCATGGTCACTGCCGATACCCCCGCTTTATTCCATCGATTGACATTCTTGGCGTGCACTTGCTCTTGATGATGCTCTTTCGAAACAGTCATGCGCTGATTCATCGTCGCCATGGTCACTGCCGATACCCCCGCTTTATTCCATCGATNCATCGATTGACATTCTTGGCGTGCACTTGCTCTTGATGATGCTCTTTCGAAACAGCCATGCGCTGATTCATCGTTGCCATGGTCACTGCCGACACCCCCGCTTTATTCCATCGATTGACATTCTTGGCATGCAATTCTTCTTCGTTTACCAATTCTTGTACCGCCGGTGTTGACGAAGACAAAGCATTATACCTTGATTTAATATCCGCCAGCTTTTTCTGCTTCTCCTCCCGTCCCAAAGATTTATCCTTCATTACTGTTTGTATTTCTTCGCGGCGTAATTCGTCCATCATGGATTTGTTGGCATGTTGGTCCTCTAGAGCTTGCTGTTGCTGTTGCTGTTGCTGTTGCTGTTGCAGTGCCAATGAGTTGGCGGCAGGGGCAGCAGCATATCGTTGTTTGATTTCGGCCAATTTTTGTTGTCGTTCGTCTCTTCCCATGGTTCGATCTCGCATGACTGCCTTTATTTCTTCTTGTTTGTTGTGATGTGTGTCACCCATTGGTGGTGGTGGTGGATATTGCTGCATTTGCATTTGCATTTGTTGTTGTGGTGGTGGTTGTTGTTGTTGGGATGGTGAAGGTAAGTTGGACATGGGTGCAAATGTTGGCACTTCCCTAGTTGTATATTCTTCGTCCTCCTCTTCTTCTTCCTCCAACACCTTGCCGACTCTTGCATTCCCACCACCATGCATATTATCATTCGCAGCAGAAGCAGAAGCAGAAGTAGAAGCAGAATCATCTCCACCAATCTTCAACCTCGAAACACACTCAAAAATCAAATCCATCATCTCCATCTGCTCCTCCTGCTGCACCCGATGCAATTCCATAACCTCCTTCTCCTGACGATTTGTCAATTCCCTCCATTGTGCTTTTTGTTCGTCTTCATTATTGTGTTGTTGTTCGTGATGTTCGTCCAATTGTTGTTTTTCATATAAATGCCGTGATAATAAATGTTGTGTTTCTTGAAAATGTTCATTTTGCTGTTGTCGTTGTTGGGCTAGGAGTTGTTCTTTGGTGAGTGGCAGTGCTGCGGATGATACGGATGCTAGTGCGGATGCTGGTTTTGCCGAAGACAAGGAAGACGACGAAGAGGATGGAGACGGCCCCGCAGCCGCAGCCATTGATTTCGCGCCCTTGTTATTGTTGTTACTGTCATTGTTGATATTATTGCTGTTGCTATTGCTATTGCTATTGCTGCTGCTCTTGAACCGCAGTTTATCATTGTGCACCGCCAGCGTGGACATGTCGTCATCCAAAATCACGATCTCCAATATCTCCCCCATCAATTGCTTCCCGTGCGTGGGGAAGGGCGATTCGGATGTCATTTCGATGATGGATCCTTCGAGGATGCCATTTGGTCGGTTATTGGCATCCTCACTATTGTCGTCGTCATCGGTACTATCGTTATCATCATCGTTCTCGCTGTTGTTGTCTTCCACCTTGCCCAATAGCCGAATGCTTTTGCTGTTGCTTCCTCCTCTGCCGCGGTTGGAGGAGGGGGAGAATTGGATGGATTTGGAATAGGGATCGTAGTATGCGACGCCTGGAGGATGATTTGGTTGTTGGCGACGCGAGGCAACGTTCATCATTATTTTTCGATGTTTTCTTCACTTCAATTTTCAGTTTTCAACTGCAGCTTTCTTTATTTTGCAGTGTCGCGAGAGCGAACGGTCAATCAATTTCGATTTATGTAAGCTTCATTCAGATCCCGAGATAATGTTCTGTCATATCGTAATATGATAACAATAATGATGATAAATATTGCACTTGTCTCTACTGCTGAAACATAATATTATCACCGAGAACAATAGAGTAATTGAGAACCAACACAATGATTAACGATCAACGCCAGTGATCGTAGTAGAATGGAGTCATATGATGATGTTGTTGTTACTAAGAAGTAGTGTTGGCGCTACTATCTCAGGTCATGCATCGGGGTCATGAGATGATAACAATATTATTAATATATATTATTATGTGCAGCTCCAATGATTGAATGATTTACAATTACTAGACGTACTTAGATAGTACCGTACATACAACAACATCTCATCTTCATTCTATCTATCGTGCGTCGGTCGCGTTGGTCGTTCGTGCCGCGTGAGGACGCATAGCTAGAAGTCGCGGGGCATTATCCCTAAGTCGCGAGGGAGTCGCGAGGGCAATAGAGACAAAACTTAAAATCTCTGTGAGGTCATGATTTCGTTCTCCGTTCACGCGCGCCCGCCCCGGCCGTCCGTCTCAAGCGGACTGGTGACTGGTACTACAAACAATTTGTCCGTTTAGCCCCCTATCTCTTTTTTAGGGTGTAGAGGGCTACACCCTAACTTTAGCCCATGCAAGTAATACAA
>JALLAR010000978.1:0-11630 GCA_036939335.1 Conticribra guillardii
TAAATTTTACTAGTAAATATTTCTAGATTGAGTCCCACGAAATACCGCTTATAACCGTAAAAATGGATGGAGGGGGTCAATTTTTTTGTTGAACCTTTTGAGGTATCTTAGTTGAACCCATGTCAATAGGTTTTTGCACACAAAAAACACAAAAAACATTTTAAAAAATGGTCATTTCTTAGGCCTGACCCCATAAGTCTCATCTTCTTGGGCCGACACGTCCGCAGTTACTGATATGAGCTACATGTTCTCTTCTGCTTCATCATTCAACCAAGAAGATCTGTCAAGCTGGGATACTGTTACAACCATTGGAGGTATGCTCTATGGCACATCAGTCTTTAATGGCAACATCTCATCTTGGGACACGTTTGTAGTAGAAGTAACTGATATGTACACTATGTTTGCTTCTGCTTCACCATTAAACCAAGAAGGTGTGTTGAACTGGGATACTTCTGCAGCAACTGATATGATGTATGGTATGTTATACTATGTAACCTCATTCAACCAAAATCTGTGTGCATGGAAGGACACGCTTCCTTACAACAATGCAATTGAGATCTTTGGGCTTTGGGGGTTCAGGCTGCACATTTAAGGACAACCCAATAGAACAGCAAGGGCCATTTTGTGCTTTTTCTTGCAGTTGGAGGCTACAGATGAGTATCAGAGTGAATGAAAACAAAGTACTTTTAAAAGGAAGATTAATGTTCACTGAGTCTAAAGAGGTCAAATGAATTCTTACAGTGTGGTGAAAGTTGATAGGTAAATAGTTTATCTTTATTGGACAACTATCTCGATGTAGCAGTACGCATTCAATCAACTTAATAAACCAAACCACGCCTCTTCTTTCTGCACTCACTATAAACTTTCTCCGTGCAAAATAACCATTCCCACAGACTTAGTTTCGATCCATAACAGCCCATGTTCATACTGTGATGAAACTCATGTGCAGTAGTCCCCACCAACCAGCCAAACCAACGCAGTGCCGTCCAGGGAAATGTTTATTTAAGTGTTAGAGTTTAAATGGGACCTCACACAAAACAACTACTTATTGGAAATACAAGAAAGATCAGGCATACTATTCTTCTCATATGTACACACCATCTTAATAATGAGGATGATTGAAAAAAACACCCAAATAGACGCAATCAAGTATTTGCAACTGTGTTTTTCAACGCCATTGTCGTGTGTGTTTTTTTAGTGAAGAAGTTCAAGGCATCACGGCCTAACAATCACTTATTGGAAATACAAGAAGGAGGAAGGCACCATTATTGGCAGGAGGACTTCATATTTGTACAATACAAACAATTCAAAGACACAGAATGTGTTAGCATGGTGATTTGCACAGCAAAAAGCCAGCCAACTCATTGTAACTCACAAAATCTCTGGTGTTTCTGATTAGTTTGGGGCAAGCCAAACAATCAATTCTGACAACATGAAAATTCTTGGGTCATTGCTCACGGTGGAAAAATCGATGGAAGTGAAGTAAAATGAAATGAAGCACGAAGGAGATGGCATCATTAAGGCTTGCTGATTTGATAGATTACTGGCATCTAGTATAATCTGAATGAAAACTATATTGGACATTTGGAGCGCATGATGTTGCATCAAATTGAGTTGTAACACAAACAATCATAAGCTACCAGAATTTACATTGTGTCATCATCAATGCAGTAGCATATGTATATAGCATTGGGTTTGAATGAGTTAGACAATATGGTCACGGGAAAGGCGGAGAATGTTTTTTGTCATGTTTATGCTAATGCTGCTAGAATTATCAAAGAAGTAAGGCTTCATTTTCCTTGGACCAACATAATTGTGTAACCTAAACAAATGATAATACCAAAACAAACACAGAGAAACAAAATATATATTGTTATATCTTTACCAATACAAGTTTCGTTAAATTTAAAATGTAACATGAATAATTCATCTAGTTGGTGAATGGGGTGAATGGGCAAAATCATTCACCTCAATCAATGCAAATTGATATAGAACATGTGATGCCTGCACTCATTTATAAGGACTCCAGGGACTCGATGCCTGGGAAAATGCATCATTGATTCTGAAAATCATCAATTTGTGCCAGTTCACCCAAGGTTTGTTCTTTATTTGTGTAAAAGCCTCATTCCAAAGATCGCTTACGCAAACTTTTGAAAAGAGTAATATTCAATCATTCTGTGGTTGTCTATATCGTTTCCTTTTTGCTGCTTTTGTCTTTGTCTTCGTCTTCGTTTTTGTTTCTGTTTCTGTCTTCATTTTTGTCGGCGTCGTTGTTGTTGCTTTTGTTGTTATTGCTGTTGTTGTTGTCGTTGTTGGCGGATGCTCAACTGTTGATACTGTGTGTTCATTTTTCACAATAGTTGGTGCGTTGGTTGATGTTGTCGCTGATGTCATCGATGCAGATGATGTTGTTGATGTGATTGACGTGGATGTAGATTCTTCGTCGTTGGTGCCGATTGTTGCAATTTCGATTTGTTCTATTGATGGACCACTGATATCTGAAGCAGCAATCACTAAATCTATCTCGCAACTAAATGCATTGATTAGAACGGAACAATGGTGCATTTGTTAAGCCCAATTTATACTATTTGAAACATTCCAATGAAACATTTGCAATCATGCAAATATCTCAGACATACCTGTATCCATTGGTGGCAAGCGAGATGTGCTCACTATACCCTACTTTATGCCGATACACTTCCCATGCTTCTCGGAGATTTACCTTTTGTCCAGGAGTGAACTCATCCATGCAACTGTCCTATGATGGTCGATCGTTATACAAGCAAAAATGAAATAATCGTCAAAAGAATATCAGTGGAATCAGAGATAATACAATTCGTAATAACGCGTGAATCATAATCTTCTTACCGGAGTGTAAGACATGAAGTTATGAACTGGGTTTAGTTTGCCACCATCTCCATCACAATTATCAAGTGCCATTGGACACGTGAATGTAGCTCTACCTTCATTTGCCTTTTCACTCGCATAATTTGCACTTGGAGGAGCATCATCCATGTAATCGCCTGGTCCATTGCAACCACCATCGTGCGTGTGCTCCAGTCCCAACCAGTGCCCAACCTCATGTGTCAAAGTGTCTCCTTCGTTATAATTGCGAATGTTACCCCCAGGCATACTTTCATTGTTGATGACAACTCCATCAATATCATTGTCTTTACTTGTTGGATACTGCGCATACCCAAGAAACCCTCCAGCAGTATTAACATACACATTTAGGCTCTCCATTCCACCTACGCCTAACTGTTGTTTCATCTCCTTTTCATTTTTGTCCATGTACCAGTTATTATTGTTTGTGGCAGTAGCATTCATGAGGCAAAATCGAATGTGTGTATCAGAATCTTCTTTCTCATACCGTGGATAAGCCCGCCCAGCCACATTTTCTGGATACTCTGAAATCTCGCCCTGAAAACCCCTGTTCATGGCCTTGATTTGGTTTATGATGTAGTCAGGATTGCTATCTCGATACCCATTGTATGTAAATTTTGTCCCCAGTTCACCGTTATGAATCACATGAAAGTACGTGGGAACCACAATGATCGTTGTTTCCCAATCCAGACAGCCGATGCCGCATCCCTCCAGCTCTCGTTCTCCGTCGCTTGTCTCTTTATTGCGTTTTTGCATTTTAGACTTGTCTTCCTTCCACTTCTTAAAATCTGATCGCGCTCTGACTTTTTCTTCTGGGCTCCGATCTTTTGATTTGCATTGTCCACCTTTGAGATTGAATTCTTCCTCGCATTCATAGACTACTTCGCCAATTGTGAAGGTAGGTTCGCCGTTCTTGCAGTGGCTGAAAATAGCGTCGAGGTCGGTTTGCACGCCGATTTGTGGTTTCTTTAGCCGTTTGCGTTTTCTCTGGATATCGAGGCGTCGTCGTGGCTGGCCTTCTCGGAGACTCCCGTGGTGGCGATGATGATGATTTCTGTCGCAAGAAGCTTGAGTTGTGTGGCCAATGGCAATGATGGCCATTGGGAAAGCGCTGGAATATCGAAACAGCATGGCTTCAGTTCCATATTATTATTGATGATGTTCATGCTAGCATCATTCATGATTTGCTCTTCGATCTTTTGATATTGTCTTTTTGTTCACATGATCTTTGCGTATGCGATGCACATGAACTTGGAGGTTTCTCGCTCTCCATCCATGCACTGGTTTACTACTTTTCGGACATGATGATGTTGTATCTGTGATGTCGCTCAGCGGTTTTCGTCCACATACAACATAATATTATCTACATACAGGGCACGCATGGGGAAAAAATGAGAACCCAAGACAATAATATGGTAGTACGATACTAGATGAGAACCCGGACAAAAAATGTACTTAAATACATACATAGGATTTAAGTATTGTACTCCTACTACATACTACTAATAAGCCTACATAAAAAAACCAAATCCCACCATCTGCTCTGTAAAACAGATTGATTGCATGCTGGCCATCATGATCCATCATGATGTTAGTCCATTAGCACTGTAACTCTAAATTTTGCCCATGAACACATTTTGCTACACTTGTGAATGAACACTGAACTGACCATGGTCATGTCACAACATCACAAAAACAGAAAACAAGCTTTGGCTTTGGCATTGGAAACAAGACAGGAGCCACCCCAATATCAATATTTGTCAATGTATATTAGACACAACAGCTTCAAGCATATCTACAAATTCAATTTCAGTCTTTTGAGATGCGCTCCAGTAATACGCTTATAATTATAATTACAATTACAAACCACAGTCCCAAGTATAAGAACATTTATTTTAGATACAATTTCTTATGTGCACGTACAATTGATTCCCCTCTTCGCCTTCATAGTTTATGTACATGTTTACAAAGGTGTTTGGTCTATTTTACACTCACACTTATACTAGCACAAGGTTCAACTGAAATGTAAACTTTGGTACCCAAACCTGACAAAAAACCAAAGTTGCAGACCATCTTATGGCTTTTAGGTTGATGAAGCCAAAAGCTCAAAAATCATGAATCTAATTTTAACAAACAAACATATAAAACTGCCCACAAACTTAGCCCAAAAAGTGATAAGAATCCAATTGTTTCAGTCCTGAACTTCACACTTTGCTAAAATTCTGCCTTATGCTCCTTATAATAAAAATGAACCAACGTTCTTAACAAAGAAGTGTTTTAATTCTTGCATAAACATCATACTATTATCTAATATTCATGTGCCCATGATGTCTGCCAGTCACATTGAGACAACTGTCAGTGTCAGTAAAGTCAAAATAAGGTAGAATAACCAAAAGAATTAGGTCTACAACTTAAAATCCAAGCAGTAGATAATGACTGCTTTCACTTTAGCTTTGTCAGGGAGTAAATTGGAAGTTGTGAGCAATGTTTCATTTTTGCCGGCCACCAGCTAGAATGATTTTTTTGCTTGCCTGTCAGTCTTATCAATGCCAAAAACTTGATAAATTGTATCAGGTCAATTTGAGATAACTGGCATGATGTTGGTCAGGCACATGAAATACCATAACCCAAAGCATACATGATCCAATCATACATCTGATCAGAGGCATCAATGTCAATACCAAAAACTTGAAACATCATATCAGGTATCAGGTCGTGTTGGACATGTACCCAAATTTTTTGGGGAAACCCCTATTGAAATGCAAGTCACCTTAAGATAACTGGTATGATTTTGGCCAAGCACATACAATTCCTGGGATCAAAGCATAGAAAACATAATCATACATCTGACATGCACCCAAATTTTATTTGGGGTGATTGTTCTTGAAACTGAAAGTCACATTGAGATAACTGGCATGATTTGGGTTTTGGTCGGGCACATGAAATTCCTGTGACAAAACATGGACAAATCTAATCGTCATACATCTGATACGAGGCCTCAGTGTCAATACCAAATACAAATGCATACACCATCATTGTATCAGATCATGTTGGACATGTGTCCAACTTTATTTGGGGTGATTGAAGCTGAAAGTTACATTGAGTTAATTGGCATGATTTTGGTCAGGTACATGAACTGCCGTTACCCAAAGCATGAATAATCCAATCATACATCTGTTCTGAGGCCTCATTGCCAATGTCAATACCAAACACTTGAAACATTGCATCATTCCATGCTGGACATCTGCCTAATTTTATTTGGGATGATCCCTCTTGAAACTGAATATCACATTGTGATAACTGGCATGATTTTGGACAGGTACATGAACTGCCTTGACCCAAAGCATGAATAATTCAATCACACATCTTATCTCTAAGGCCTTATTGTCAATACCAAACACCTGAAACATTGTATCATTTCATGTTGGACATGTGCCCACTTTTATTCTGGGCGATTCCTCTTGAAACTGAAAGTCACCCTAAGATATCAGGTATGATTTCAGTAAGTACTAACATGAAATTCCTAGGACAAATGCATGGAAAATCTAATCCTACATCTGATCTGAGGCCTCAGTGAAAATACCAAACAAATGAAACATCATTATCATATTGTCAGGTCACGTTGGACATGTGCCCACTTTTATTTGGGATGGTTCCACTTGAAACTATGCCATTTTGAGATAACTGTCATGATTTTGGTCAGACCCAAATCATGAATTATCCAATCATACATCTTGTATAAGGACTCAGTGTTAATGCCAAACACTCCTTGAAGCATGGTATTGGACCATGGTGGACATACACCTACTTAATTGGGGTGATTCTTGTTGAAACAATAGCCACCCTAAGATAACTGGCATGATTTTGGTTTTGGCCAGAGGCACATGAAATTCTCTTACCCAAAACATGGAAAATCTAATCATACATCTTATCTTAGGCATTAGTGTCAATTGTCAATCATGTCTTCTTCCAACATTTGAAAGATTGTATCAGGTCATGTGTCTTTGAAAGATTGTATCAGGTCATGTTGGACTTGTGCTTAATTTTATTTGGGGTGGTCAGACACTTGAACTGCCATAACCCAATCATACATCTGACATGAGGCCTAAGTGTCAATATCAAACATTTAAAACATTGTATCAGGCCATTATTTGCATGTGTCCAATTGTTTTATGTGTGATTCCTCTTGAAGCACAAGTCACTCTAAGATAACTGGCATGGTGTTGGTTTTGCCAGGCACACAGAATTCCTTTACCCAATACCAAAGCATGCTAAATCCAATCATATAGTACATCTGATACGAGGCATCAGTGTTAATACCAAACACTTGACACATTATATCAGGTTGAAGTACAAATCACCTTAAGATAACTGGCATGATTTTGGTCAGGCGCATGCAATTTTCTGTGACCAAGGCATGGACAATCTTATCATACATCCAATCTGAGGTCTCAGTGTCAATACCAAACACATGAAACTTTGTATCAGGTGAAGGTTGGTGCTTGACTTGTGCCCAACTTATGTTGTGGTGATTCCTCTTTAAACTTCAATAACATTAAGAGAATTGGTATGATGTTGAACAGGCACATGAAATACCTTTACCCAAATCATGGAAAATCCAATCATACATCTAATCTAAGGCCTCAGTGCTCAGTGTTAATACCAAAACTCTTTAATCATATGATCAGGCCATTTTGGACATGGGACATGTACCCAAATTGTTTTGGGGTAATTCCTCTTAAAACTGAAATAAATGTCTTCTTTTTGGCCAGAGGTGCACATGTGAAATTCATTTATACGTATATCCCAACGCATTGATTATCCAGTTGTAAGTATGGTATGAGTTGATGCCTCGGAGTCAATTTCAAACACATTCAACATATTGTAAAATACCATTTTTCAGAATGGTAGCAATCAGCAATATCTGAAGTATTGGATATACTTGGAGAGTTCATGATCTCATGATATATACTATTGTATAATTGCAATGATGAGGATGGCAATCCAAGGGTTGGGCATGTTGTTTTTTATAATGTTTTGTAATAATCGGTTGTGTGTTCGTGTTAGATTAAATCTAATGTAAGTTTATATACCAAAAATCAAAGTTAAATTCTTGGTTTTATCTAGTAAATACTACTAAAAGCAAGGCAAAATGCATAGTCATGAGTTAGTCACAGGTCACAGTCGCTAGTCAGTCATGAGTTGATTTAAGGGCCATTTTGAGGCGTAAAAACGGAAGGAAGGGGTCAATTTGTTTTGTTGAAAATTTTGGTATGTCTTAGGTACACATGTGTGCAAGTATGACTAAAATGAACCCCCAAAAGAATTATTTAAAAATGTCTTTTTCGGTGCAACATTACCAGAAATAAATTAAGTGGCCACCCCCCCATGGCGGCTTGGTGAAAGTACAACAATACCGGTGGGGCATATCATCCAAAATATTTTTTGAATTACTATTACTATAACATTACATCAGTGTCAGATTCCCAAATAAACACAGAAGATATTATTGATCCATGCATGCAGGATTTCAAGTTTCAAGCTAAAATGGCCACTCTGGTTTGTCTACCTGATATTGGTGTGCACTGAGGTTGTAAATTATTTTGAGTTTGATAATCTAGAGACAGAAATATTCTTCTTAAATTACTGCCAAAAGGACATTAATTTACAGTAATTTACAATAATACAGTAATATCATACAACAATACAGTAATACAGTAACTGCATAAATTACGGCAGTAATCATAGTATTTTAATCTGAATATGTCATTTTGGGGACAGTGAAGTAACAACGAATATCAGAAATAATCAATAACAGGCAGTATCACATATCACTTGATAGTACTTCTTGTTTTAGTATAGTTTTATGCACTCATTGAAATTATTGCTAGATAAATGTTACCTAACTTATAGAGTATGCATTATTACATTAGTAATATGCTTTGTTATTAGTTGGGTTATTTTACTGATTCTTATTCTTATTATTCTTGTTACTTCATTGATGGTGCTGTCGCTTGAGTGCATGGGGAATGTGCATGTGTGTGCAACATGTTTGTCACCCATTTTGCAGTCACTAGTGTATGACCTCATGACTCAGAATCAGTAACAGTATTTTTTGACAGTTTTTGATTACTTACACCAATGAGATGGGTTACTGACAGTATTGCAGTAATTTGCAGTAATTGAAGTAATTTTATAAATACTGTCAGTAATTCTGTCTCTAGTTGATAATTACATCATATTATTGGCCAGGTGAAGAGACAAAAATTTGCTTGGATAGTACTTTAATATATCTCCTTGTTGTGTAATAATGGTATATTGTTGTTATTTCACCGTTGTTAGGAATCTAAATGACTTTTTCTAGACACTATTTCTAGATATTTTAGAGGTCACCATCATGTTCAACACCCTCGAATAAGCACCTGCGCTTGAAGTTGAGGATAACAAAGGTGCTTTGGCATAAAAATTACCTAAGTTAGTACTATTTATTTTCATGAAACTAATTCCACGAAACGCTGCATTTTGCACAGCATTTGTGATCAATTACACAACAAAATTATTATTCGATCACACTGCACCGACGATGATGGACCGCTCTTTCTCTCGTCCTATCTTCCCTAGAAGCCGCACCACCCACCACACTGTGTCAGCAAGTGCCACCATGACAACAAAGAAGTCATCCCTTGGTGGATACATACCAGCGCGGCAGTGGCAGTTTTTAATGCATACATAAGCAACTGTCATTTAACTAACAACGTCTGCGATAAACAAGCACAGGTAATGATGACCACAATTCACATGATTAAGACAATCATAACAATTACCAATATTTCATTGGAAGAGTCAATAGTAAGATTATTATCAGTATAATAATAATAATAATGTTTAACAGCAATAATCATATGTAATGATAATCGCAATAATATTGATAATATAATATAAAAAATACTCATAACAAAAACAATGGTGATATAATAATGATGTATTTAATGGCTGTTGTTTTAATTGTTGTGTAATCTTAGCTGATTGGTGTACTAGTGTTATTAAATCAGTTTCATTATATTTTTTCTGTTGTTAATTGTTGTTTGTTGACGTGGCATATCATGTCCATGATGGCATATATAAATAATGCTGTTGCTGTTTTTGTTTGTGGTTGTGATGAATGGTTGATTGTTGACTTATTGCTGCAGCAATCATGAGGGCAGAGGGTGACTGTGCCCATGGGATTGCTATTGTAGTAGCAATTAGTGATATGAATGCTGATGGGGAGGGAACGACTCCTGAGGAAAGGATACTTGTATGACCAAATCCTCTTCTGGGGATAGATCCGTATGCACTGGCCAATGGAGTCCATGACAGCTAGCAACAGCTAGCAAAAACAAGCATATTGCGGCCTGTGCGTATAATGTCACGGGGTAATGTATTCACCAGGGATTGAGAATATCGTTGTTGTGGCAATGGTCTAGAGTTCTCAAATGCCAAACGCTCACGCGCATTATCGGAACCTCAATATGCCATGGCAAGCCGTTCCCATAACGCGAGCAAATGAGAATAATGAGTTCGGATCCCATGTTATTTGGTATTTGGTAGTATTTTTTGTCTGGTCAGTTGTGAAAGAATTGCTCTGGACAACAACACAAATCACATGTGTTACTGTTACCGGGAGTGATCTACATATGACCTGGGATTATGGTACAAATTTGGTGTTATTTAGGGTTCCGAAGGTCCTTATTGCCCAGACAACATTCAAAGTAATGTTGTTATAGACAAACAAATATTTTATTCTCCATTTTTCACTGACAATGCGACAATGCCTCCGGACCCACCGTTGTTACAATGACAATGGGTTCTACACACTTTTCTCAGGAACCAATCCTCTCCCCCAGCCTTCATCCTCTGCCACCAACTGACGCCAGTAACACTATGAGCGATCCAATCCCCTCATTGCCAGTGGTAGTGGTCGGTGGACAAACCGACAATTGCTTGACTACAGAAATGGTGTGTTTTTCGCCAGCACTGAGGGCTGACTGGCTGGGGTGGTGAAATCGGTGGGGACAGTGGCACTGCTCCTTCAATCCAGAGCCATCCACACCCTTCTTGATACTTGATATCATGAACAACATGCCTGATATTTTTGTACAGTCTAAAAGGGCTCGGAATGCACCATTGTGGACTTTTTAGTTCCCAACAGAGCTGCGGTGGGCGACCACCACAAGCTATCACATCAATAAATGCATAATTCAACAACTTAATAATAATAATAATTTTAAACCAAACTAATTATTCATGTCTATTACATTATAAACTTGATGACTATTGCTTGTTAGCATTTAAAATACCAACAGTGCTAGAAATTAAATGGATATTGATAAAACCACCATCATGGGTGAAAAAAATATTATTTTCACTAGGTTTACTGTGTAAAAGACTGTAACTCTGCTTAGTTTGGTCTGATTTTGATGCGGGGCAATGATTCTGAAAGCTGAGATCATCCTATATGCCAAGACAATGCCCTCTTTGACAATAAAACAAAATAAAACAGTTCAATTTTTGTGCAATGATAGACATTTATAACAAAACTGTACCGTTGTTACAAAGACACAACAAGGAGATACTTAGATTTTGACCGACTTGTGAAGGTGAAGGGGGGTGAAGACGATGACAATGCACTTAGTCGGGAATGTCCCGGACTTGTCCCGGACTTGTCCCGGACATGTCCCGGACATGTCCTATTCCCTGGATTTGGG
>JALLAR010000979.1:0-11622 GCA_036939335.1 Conticribra guillardii
TTGGTGTTCTTGGTGTTCTTGGTGTTCTTGGTGTTCTTGGTGTTCTTGGTGTTCTTGGTGTTCTCGGTCCATATGATTGCAGCCAATGAGCTTGATTGGTTACTACTATTTTTTACTAAAAGCTAAAAGCAAGATGGGGGGGTTAGCTCACTCACTGCTTAGTTTAGTTAAGGGTTAAGTGAGAATGTACTGCTCAATTCTGCAGACATTGTCGTGGTACTATTTTGGGAAGATTTGCTTGTTCTCTTAGTTGGGAATGTCCCCATTTCACTTGTCCAAATAATCGCTGAAAAGACAAATATTGGGACATGTCCATGACATGTGCTGTTTTGGTGATTTTCAACTGAGGACACATGATGGGGACACGGACATGAGAGGACATGAGATGACATGAGAGGACATGAGAGGACATGAGAAGACATGAGAAGACAGCTGAATGTCCTTGATTTTCTATGTCGTGCAGGTTGTATGATGTGATTGGTGGTGGTGGCCTTCTAAGTTCTCATACGTGGAGTACTTGTTCTGAATTTTGAATTATGGGTGGCAAATATTACTCACGTGTCTGACTAAATTTGTATGTTAGTGATAGTGTATGTGTAATGTACTTACACAACATATCAAGAATTGTTTATTGATTTGGTGTTTTTATTTGTTCTTTCTTCCAATGCTAACCTATGTAAACAATTGGTATGCATTTATTTCGGAAACTATTTTTGTCAAGGGCACCCTTCACCCTTCACCCCTAAGTGGGTGTGTCTTGTGTCCTTATCTGTGAGTATGAGCCCCTTTGACATGTCCTGTTAGAGAAGGAAATCCTGCCAGGAAAGGAAATCCTGCCAGGAAATCAGGAACTCTGTTTCTGTTTTTTACAGGAATTTCCTGTTGGCCATCTGCAAGAACCACTTTTTGGAGAGGCAGATTTTTTTCAGGAGCTTTTTTGATCCTGTCTGTGAGTTGACACAATGACAGTGTGTGCAATTAATTGATAACTGAAATTTATTTATTTCTAAATTGGTCCCTCTTGTGTGTTAATCTGACATTGCATGACTCATTTGATGCTTATTGCTTATGTCCCCTAGAGGATTGTTCTATCTATTCTTGCATGCATAGATTATCATACAGCACATTATTTTTGTTTCACTTGCATACATGAGGATGGGTTATAAACAACCACCTCTTCAACTTGTCCATTACAACAGGCACACAATTAGTGTTTGGGAGGTGGGGCTGTGGATTGCATGTGGGTATATACGTGATCTGGCCCCTCTTGATCAAACAAGCTTGTCACTTGTCAATGGAATATGGAATGCTATTCAAATTTATTCTCTCCAAAATAGCTCACAATTATGCATGAGTTTATATGCTAGTTTTTGTGCCACAAGGCCCCAAATACCCATTTATCATGGACATCTTCATTGAATTCAGAGAACCTGCTGGAATTTATCACTGTTTAGAGTTTTGTACTGTGCATTGATGTGCTTGTGTTCCTTCCTCCTTGGTCTTTTTGTTCATACAATTGATGGTCATGAGCAGAGCGTGGTCTTCTACCACTACTAAGTACTATTGTCTTGAATATTGCCTTTCTTTGTGGGTGATAATGGTGGTTCGAAGGGGTTGTGCAGTGGTGGATTGGTGACATCTCATGTACACATATCAGAGTATGTTGGTGTGCCAATAACTCCTCATACTACTGCACTCAAAAGTTGTCAAAAATCAACTTGTGGCTTGTAGTGCCATTTTATGATTATGATGATATCTTGTTGCTTGGTGGCATGTCCTGGTTTTACATTTGTGTCACATGGTAGTTTTCAATTTTTCCGGATTTTGCAGGCACATGTCACAGTCACAGGCCACAGCCACAGGCCATCGAAGTGTCATTCTCCTCCTCATCCCGCATTCTATGTTTGTATCCCTTGCTGATGAGACAGGTAAGCATTGAAAGTACATAGTTTTCTTGCGTTATGTGACGCATGGGAGTATCCCTGCTGGGAAAGTGTCTCCTCATTGGATCATGTTCAGCATGTGAAATCACTGGTGACTTGTTGGTATTAGGCTAATCCTAATTTTAGCCCAGGTACACTGTATTGAACATATGATATTGGAATAGATGCACAGGGTTCCTCCTACACATCATGCGCATGATCATGCTTGCAGCATTTTGTCCTCCAAGATTGGTCAACCCATTCAGTTATTTAGTGATGTATATGGGTTTAAGACCCTAATTGTTGCAATTTCATTCCCATGTAAAACATTTGTAGGAGTCACTACCTTTTTTTACTCCGGACCGGCGTTGCGACAAGAACTTAGCATTAAACGACACCAATCTTACACACGCCCGCTCACGTGAAAATTGGCCTCGATAAAAAATATTTTTGAACATTAATCGTGTAGTCATTTTGCCACTCGGCCATACAGTGATCACTGTATGGCCGAGTGGCAAAAGGTGGTGTGCACTTTTGTTATGAGTCATTTTGCCACTCGGCCATACAGTGATCACTGTATGGCCGAGTGGCAAAATGACTTATAACATCTCTCGTTTATTAACGTTATTACCCGAGATTTGAGCATAGGAATTGAATAACGATCTGATCCACAGGCGCTTCCATCGAGTTCAACACATCATTGAAAAGCTTAAATAAATTGTAGTTCAGCAGTATTACTGTGTCGCAATATGAAAAGGCTTATGCCAATGAAATGAAAATCTAACACCCATCAATTGGAGATTTTTACATAGGAACTAGTATTAGCCACAGGGTGTAAGAATTGGATTGCGACAATTAAGGTATAAAACCCATATGCTGTCTGCTCAATTCAGCTGCTATTTTGCCAATATTGTTGTATTGTGATATGTGATATGCTGGTATTTTTTCTTCATTCAATATCCATTTTGTGATGAAATAGGATGAGTCTTCTTGTATTCTTATTTTTTGTCTCTTGTCATCATAGTCATAGGAGGCTGGCAGTGTCTGCTGATTTTTGGTCCCCCCTACAAACTACAAAGCCCTAATTTGATATTGGTTGATTATTGTTTTACTGTGTGCTAGTGCTATTACTGTGTGTTGAAAATTTCCCCATCTCTCACATATCCTTGCTTGTTCAACATATTATAATGCTGGTGGTAAAACAAGGGCTGGTTTCTTCTTCTAGCCATGTTGACCTTATCTTGGTATGTAAAATAGATGTATCCACAAGCAACATTGAAGAAACAAGTAGATGCATCTGATGCATCCACAAGCTACATCTACATTGATGGCACTACAAGATAAATCCACACCCTGCATTGGTGGAACTACTATTAGACACTATTATTAGAAGTCGGTTCATGAAATAATATGGAGTAAATCTAAATTTTTAAGATGTATGGTGGTTCATAGTTACTTATATTAATTGTAGTGTCCATGTGCATGGGTGGTAGCACATGCTGCTGTAGCTATGGGCTATTTTTTATGTTTGTGGTATGGTTACAGTGTAAGTTACAGTGTTCAGCAAATATGTCTATGCTCTGTGATCTTATGATGCCTTGTTTATAAGTTGGTTAGATCCAGCTCTTGCCATAAGTTTTAGACCCAAAATGTGACCCCTCTGGTACCTCACAAACCACATAAATAAAGGATCAAGATCGGTCAAGAAAATGCAAAAAGGTGGTCTTCAAGGCATAACTTAAGGTGAACATTATGGTTTGGAGTTAGATGGTAGACATCATGTTTCCTGTAGATTTTCAGATTTTTGTTTGGTCACAGTCATGGAGATGGAGCAGTGAATGTACTATGATGCTGTGAAGATCATCAATTCCCTGTATTTTTCAGCTGAGTTGGCAATATCATATGAGGATGCCTTCGCTGGTTATCAATACGAGTGACAGGAACTGGGAATTGAGCTAGCATGGGAAATACTAAAAGCATTGTTGGTATTAGTGGCATTGTTGCTGCAGCTGCAGATGAGTTCACCCCAGGCCCAGGACAAAGTATTTGTTTATACGGATAATCTCCAGCTCCAGTAACTTAATAACTCCCTTATTTAGTGAGCTTAAAAAACCACAACCCCCCCTTCAACCACAAGAAAGTTAAGGGGTGCAGGAGATATACAATAGTTATCACAAGTATAAATCAAATTGGAAGATTTCTGACATTAGAATAGGTCCTGAGCAAGAGGAGCAAGCCATAGTATCATACAGTGAAAAGTCCTGTGAGAAAATGAGTTCATGATTGAAATACCAAATCAAACTTTGTCATACACAATAGGGATGATGTTTGTGGCCTTCTGATAATGTTGTGGTCACACTGTCACTGACTGTCACCAAGACATGTCAGGCAGTGAAACATACTGTCGCAAAGTGGGTCCATGATTAAATACCAAATCAAACTTCATCCCACACACATGTATATGTTTATTGGTGTGGTCATTTGCCAAGACTCCAGCAAATAAAAATGAGTTCTTCATTATTCAAATACTAAATTAAACTTCATCCCACATATTAAGGATGAGGATGATGTTTGAGGCTTTAGTCATTACTTCTACATAGAAAAATCATGCTTGACATTGACATGTCCTAGCCATACTGTCACCAACAAGACATGGCAGGCAGTGAAACACCATGTGACAAAGTGGGTTCATGATTAAAATACCGAGACAAACATAATCCCACAAATGTAATATGTTTAAGGAGTTTAATGCCTTCCAGCAAAATGGGACCTAAGAAAAAAATCATGCTTGACATGCACTTGCCGTCCTGTCGCCAAGTCACTTCAGGCAGTGAAAAAGCTCCCAAACACATGCATGTTTAGATATGATGTTTGAGGCCTTCTGATATTGTTGTGATCATTGGTCAAGACTCCAGCAAATCAAATCTATGCTTGAAATGTCTGATCCATACTGTCACTGAATCATGTCAGAAGTGAAAACGCCTGTGGCAACGTGGGTATATTTTTTAAACACAATCAAACTTCATCTTCATTCCACGCATACATATGTTTAAGGATGATGTTTGAGGCCTCCCAGCACAATGGTATGCCTTGCTTTTAAGATTCCAACAAAGAAAACCATGCTTGAAATGTCCTAGCCATACTGTCACCAAGTTATGTCAGGCAATGAAAAAGCCTGTGACAAAGTTGGTTCATGATAAAAAACACTCAAACCTCATCCCAGATGATGTTTGAGGCCTTCCAACAAATTGGTAGGCCTGCGTTAAGACTTCAACAAAGAAAAATCATGCTTGATGTGTCCTGGCAATACTTTCACCAAGTCATGTCAAGCAGTGGTAAGGCCAAAGCCTGTGACAAAGTGGGTTCTTGATTATTGAACACAATCAAACTTCATCCCACACATGTACAAATGTTTAGGGGTGATGTTTGAGGCCTCCCAACATGATGGTTGGAATTGGTTAAGCCTCCAACAAAATGTCTGGGTCAAAGATTAATATCCAAGCAAACTTCATTCCATGCTTGTATATATGTTTAGGGATGATGTTGAGGCCTTCTTCCTATGTTGTCATGGCCCTTAGTCAGTTCTCAAGAATATAAAAAAAGCTTCTTGGCATGTCCTAGCTACTTTCCCCAAGTCAAGTCAGGCGGTGAAACATCATGTGCCATAGTGATAGTGAGTTCATGATTGAAATACCCAATCAAACTTCATCCCACACATGTATATATATTTCGGGATGATGCTTGAGTCCTTCTTACACAAATGTAGGCCTGAGGCAAGACTTCAACCTTCAACAAAGAAATACCATAATTGACATGTCATAGCCATACTATGTCACCAATTCGTGCAAGAAGGCAGTGAAACATCCCCTGACAAAGTCAAAGTGGGTTCATGATTAGAATACCTACCCAATCAAACTTCATCCCACATATATATATATATGTTTAGGGATAATGTTTGAGGCCTTCCAATACAATGAAAGGCCTTGGACAAGACTCCGACAAAGAAAACCATGCTTCTTGATATGTCATAGCCATACTGATACTGCCACCAAGACATGCAAGGCAGTGACACATTGTCTGACAAAGTGGATTTATGATTAGAGAATACCCAATCAAACATCAAACTTCATCCCATACATGTACATATATATATGCTGAGGGATAATTTTTGAGGCCTTCCAAAACAATTGGACTTCAGTAGTGCTAAAGAAAAATCATGTTTGACATGTCCTAGCCAAACTGTCACCAAGACAACATGTAAGAAGGCAGTGAACCATCCTGAGACAAAGTGGGTTCATGATTAGAATACCCGATGAAATTTTATCCAATATATATACATATTTCGGGATGATGCTTAAAGCCTTCCTACACAAATGTAGGTCTGAGGTAAGACTTCAACAAAGAAATACCATACTTGACATGTCATAGCCATACTGTGTCAACAAGTCGTCACATCAGGCATAGAAACATCCCCTGACAAAGTGGATTATTGATTATAATACCCAATCAAACTTCATCTCACACATGTATATATATGTTTAGGGATGATGTTTGAGGCCTTCCAACAAATTGAAAGGCCTTGGCCAAGACTTAAACAAAGAAAACCATGCTTAAAATGTCTTGGTCCTAGCCATACTACCAAAAAGTCATGCACGGCAGTGACACATCTATGGACAAAGTGAGTTCATCATTAGAGAGTAGAATACCCAATCAAACTTCATCCCACACACATATATTGAGGGATGATGTTTGGGGCTTTCCAATGTTATGGGACTTCAAAAAAGAAAAAGCATTTTTGACATGTCCTAGACAAACTGCCACTAAGACAACATGTAAATGTGAGACAGTAAACCATCCTCTGGCAAAGTGGGTTCATGATTAGAACACCCAATCAAACTTCATGCCATACATGTATATATGTTTTGGGATGATGCTTGAGGCCTTCTTACACTTACACAGTGGTAGGCCCAAGTAAAGACTCCTTCAACGAAGCAATACCATACTTGACATATCATAGCCATACTAGGTAATGTGTCACCAAGACCAAGTCATGCAAGGCAATGAAACATTCTCTGACAAAGTCAAAGTGTAATCTTGATTATAACACCTAGATACCCAATCAAACTTCATCCCACACATATACATATTTAGGGAGGATGATGTTTGAGGCCTTCCAACAAAATGAAAGGCCTTGGTCAAGACTTAAACAAAGAAGACCATGCTTCTTTACATATCCTAGCCATACAGCCACCAAGTCATGCAAGGCAGTGGAAATCTGCAGACAAAGTGGGTTCATGATTAGAATGCCCAATCAAACTTCATCACACACATACATGTTTAAGGATGATGTTTGAGGCCGTCCAATACAATGGGACTTCAGCAAAGCAAAACATTCATGACATGTCCTAGCCAAACAACTGTCACCAAGATATGTAAGGCAGTGAACCATCCTTTGAGAAAGTGGGGGGTCATATTTAAATTACCCAATCAAACTTCACCTTGCACACATATATGTTTTGGGATGATGTTTAAGGCCTCCCTCACAAATTTAGGCCTGAGTCAAGACTTTAACAAAGGTATACCATACTTGACTTGTCATAACAATACTGTCACCAAGTTATGTGACGAGGCTGTGAAACATCCTTTGACAAAGTTGGCTTGTGATTAGAATACACAATCAATATTCATCCCACACACATAAAGTATGTTTAGGGATGATGTTTGAGGCCTTCCAACACAATGACAATGGAACTTCAGCAAAGATAAATCATGCTTGACATGTCCTAGCCTTACTGTGTCGCCAAGTCATACAAGGCAGTGAAACATCCTGCGACAAAGTGGGTTCATGATTACTAGAATACCAAATCAATCTTCATCTCACACACATGTCTATATGTGTAGGGATGATGCTTGAGGCCTTCCAACACAATGGTACTTTATCAACAAAAAAACATGCTTCTTCAAATATTTTAGGGATACTGTCGCCAAGACGCGTCTGGCAGCAGTGGCAGTGAACCATCCTGAGACAAAGTGGGTCCATGATTGAAATATATCCAATCAATCTTCATCTCATGTCATCATGACATTTCAGGTAATTAAAAAGCCAGTGACAACGAGGATTCATGATTAAAATCCTAATTCAGTGCCATCCCACCAATTTATATATATTTAGGGATGATTTCTGAGGCCTGAGGCCTTCCAACACCACAATGGAACCTCAGCAAAGAAAAAAGTCATGCTTGGCATGTTCCACGTCCTTTAAGACATGTCATGCAGTGAAACATCCTCTGTGACAAAGTAGTGGCTTCATGATTAAAATACCCAATCAAATTTCATCCCATACATATTCATATGTTTAGGCATGATGCTTGAGGCCTCTCAATACATTGTGACTTAAGCAAAAACATGCTTGCCATGTCCTAGTCTAGCCATACTGTCACCAGTTCATGTGAGGCTGTGAAACATCCTGTGATAAAGTTGTTTCATGATTTAAATACCCAGCAATCCTCAAACTATATCCCCCCCACACATACATGCTTGTGGATAACTTTTGGGGCCTTTGCACAGAATGATAAGCCTGAGTCAATACTTCAACAACGAAAAAATCATTCTTGGCATGTCCTCACCATCACCATACTGTCATGAAGACAAGTCAGGCAGTGAAAAAGCCTGTGACAAAGCAAGTTCTTGATTATTGAGCACAATCAAACTTCATCCCACATATGTATGTATGTTAAGGGATGATGTTTGAGGCCTTGCAGCACAACTGCTTGTCTTGGTCATGACACCAACAAAGAAAAACCATGCTTGACATTTCCTGGCCATACTTTCACCGAGTCTTGCCAGGCAGTGAAAAAGCCTGCAATGAAGTGGGTTCATAGTGAAAATACCCAATCAAACTTTATCCCACACACATATCTTGAGGGATGATGTTTGAGTCCTTCCAACACAAAATGGTTTGCCTTGGTTAAGACTCAAAAAACTATGCTTGACATATCCTAGCCAGCACACCACCAGCATCACCAAGTCATGTCAGGTAGTGAAAAGCCTGTGGATGTTGGGCGAGCTGAAACCAACCAACAAGGGACAGACTGTACCGCTGTCTGGCTGGGATCTGGAGAAGATACCATTAGGTGAGAACTATGGAAAAGTATCCAAGATCACTCACAGTGTTAAGGATCAAGGAAAAACAATCAATCATCTGTTGGCTAAAGCCACCGAACCATTGACGACGGCAACGATGGAGTCACCGGCAGGCCCACCGCCAGCCCACTCCACAAATGTGACCTGGCCAGCGTTGTCAGAGGAAGAGGAAGAACACCTCTGCCACCCTCAACACTCAGTACTCAGCACTCAGCACCATTGAAACCACACAAGGGTTTGATGAAAGGAAGACCACCTCATGAGGAGGGGGTGGTGATGAAAGATGAAAGGTTCAAAAGCGGGCAGGAGCCTGCTAAAAGGAAAACCTTTGTTTTATCAAGCAGGTTAGTACTAATTAGTTTAGGCCCCAGATGGGGGCAAGGTCTAAGAGCTCAAACTGATTAATTGAGCTCACTTTTTCAAAGTATAAGCATGCTCTACAAATTAATTAAAAGTCCTAGAAATTATGCAAATTGCAGTAGCATCAATTAAAATACCCAATCAAACTTCATCCTTCATCCCACACATTCATATTTTAGGGATGATGTTTGAGGCCTTATGATAATATTGTTGTGGGCCTTGGTTAAGACTTGAACATAGAATAATGATGCTTGACATATCCTAGCCATATTGTCACCAAGCCATGTCAGGCAGTGAACCATCCTCGGACAAAGTGGGTCCATGATTAGAATAGTACCTAATCAATCTTCATTCCACAGATGCATATGTTTAGGGATGATGTTTGATGCCTTCCAATGCAATGGTAGACCTTGGTTAAGACTCCAGCAGAGAAAACAATTTGAAATGTCCTAGAAATACTTTCCAAAGTAAGTTAATCAAGTTCAAGTGATAGTCCCATCTCCCATCAACAAGAATAACAAATATGCATTAACAGGGTGACAAAGCAAATGAATGTTCCACTAGGTGGACATTGTAATAGCTAAACTAAATAGGGCCACATATATGTCAATAAAGAGCGAGTTCCAGTAAGCCTAAACAATGACAAGAATATAGGTCATCAAGGCAGGGCAAGTCACATACTGAATATATCACTCAGAAAAGCAATTGCCAAGAAATAGGGAGTTTAAACTGCAATTTTTATGTACATTTGTTTGACCATTGCAACCCGGCACTAATTGCACTGTAATTGCCAAGAAATAACATCGCACTAATAAAATCTAACAATATCCCATCCACATCAATCATGAACCAATTGTCAAATTCACCCAAGACAACGAAATGAAGGAACACATACAATAGATACCAACCTAATGTGGAGTTTTTGATTGATTGGATGCATTGTTTTCCCATCACCAACTCAAACACAAAGGCACAAGTGCACAACAAAATTACAGAGGTAGGTAGATGATAGATAATCTAACTATTGCAAACAAAATAAATATCATCAAACTAAACTGATGAACTTATTACTGGAAAGGATAGCAAAACATGTCATCGGCAAGGGGGAAATATATAATTAAATATATAAAAAAGAAATTGTACTGATGTAATGATGTATAGTACAGAACATAATTCACAAAAAAGAGCCAAAAATAAAAATGTATGTTGTGATTTCCAACCCCAGAGAAATGTCAATTATAGCTGCATCTATCACTTACAATGTCAGACATGTACACTGTGACAATGTAACATATATAAATATCGTAAAACTTAATGATCAAGTCAAATCCTATCTCTTTGTTGGCGGCATATTTTGCCATTGTGAATCTTTTTGAAAAAATAGTTTGGAGTAAAACAATTTTCCAATGATTTATCTCTCAAAAAGATGCATGCACGAGCACAATGTGGTGTGTGTGATATTTATTTCAACCTCTTGGTATCCACGCTCGTGGCTCACACAAAATAAGGAATAAGATATATTTGATTGAAACTTTGGGTCCAAGATTTGACACCAAATAACATATTTCACTATTGCTTTGGTTAGCTTATGGCAATTTTTGTGAAAGTAAATTGTCATGAAGTATTCAAAGATTAGGTGACTCCAGATATTTGCTGAGATATCTTGGACCTGCTGGGTCCAAGGGTATCCAGAGCAAACCAAGACTACGGTATCAGTGTTTTGTTTAGTGTACAACCAAGAAAATAAACAATCCATATTATGATAAGACAAACTGTTAGGGGGGTAAACTGAATTTTTAATAGCTCACTAACTTGGTCATCAAAGGTATGGGCAAGTAGTAGCCTGACATTAATTGCACTTGATTAGCCATAGTAGTACTGTTTGATACTACTCTGTAAGTCTGGAGTCTGGTAATGAGAAATCAAGTCACTTTTTGAATTATTTATATATTTTCTCCTTACACAAGTATTTGCCATTAGAGATAATAATTGGAGCCTTATAAAATTGATCCAGTGTTCTGATTACCATAAATCACAGAAAAACAAAGCAAGACTACAATTAGCCACTCTCTCTTCCTCTATGTGTATCATGCAGTGTGGCTGTGTGAATTAATGAAGCATAAAAAATGATGAGGATTCTTCTGTCATAAGCTTAAAACTACGTAAAGGTTGTGACGGAGATTAGAAAAGTAAAATT
>JALLAR010000980.1:0-12733 GCA_036939335.1 Conticribra guillardii
ACAACAACAACAACAACAACAACAACAACAACAAATACTACTACTACTACAACTACAACAATACTAATATACGATACATAATTTCAAGTGGTAAAATTGTAAAACAGCTCGAGCTGCTGCTGTACAATTATTATGATGTTATGGGTGCACCATAAAAAAATAATAGAAGAACAGAAAAAAAATGTATGTAGTATCTAGATACGTAGCAGCGCGCGCCGGCCGCCTCGAGACTCGAGATCTCTCTTGAGATTTTTTGTTTGACAAGTGATGACTTCTTTGAAGTCTATTCCACGTGGAGTCTGATATCAATAGGCGCGCCTCGCTTTTTGTTGCACACGCGTCACCAGTCCACATGATGCTGTTATTATTTTTTTGACATCAAAGAACACAACGCCATCTATCATTGCCATCATTATTCATTATTCCAAGCAAGGCATCATCGTTCAAACCACCAGCGAGCGAGCTGCAACAATAATAATTAGCTAGATACTCTATTATTCCATCCACACGCATATTATTGTTAATGCACCATCAATCATGGTCAGCCGCAAGCAGCAACAGCAACAACAAAAACAACAACAACAAACCAATAAATCTCGAGTCCTCGGTCGTCTAACAGGTCTCGTTGCTGCTGCTGCCTTGACGACCCTCGCGCCATCCTCCCTCGCCTTTCATTCGTCCTGCTACTTGCCATTATCGCACCACTACTCCACGCAGCAACTCCTTGTTGCATCGTCGGCATCATCACCGCCCGCATTATCTAGTCCAACATTCGCAACAACAACAACCACTCGTCTGCAAGTCAAACCATCCAAAAAAACAAAATCCGCATCCAAATCCAAAACCGGCAGCGGCGGAGGATTCGGTGCCTCCTCCTCCTCCTCCTCCCCACGAGCCGATCTCAACACGAAAACGCGCTCCGTCTCGGGAAACACGTCATCGCCCAGAAAAATCCTCGCCTCCGCCGCCAATAATTTCGATATCATTCGAAAAAAGTACGGAAAGGATGCCACCACCGATGTTTATGTGAGGAGTCCTCTGAATGATGAGAGCACCTTTTGGTTTGTGGGCAAGGTTGTTCGAGTCATTCATGATGCTCAAGATAGTGATGATGAGAATAGTAATACTGATGCGAGCAGTAGTACTAGCAATGACAATGATGGTAATTTGACGGGAACAGTCTACCCCACGCAAGAAGAAGCTATCGTATCCCAAAAACGTCTCATTCTCGAATATTCCAAGAATCAACTCCGTCCCCAAAACATGGGAGGGCCATTCTCATCGGCATTGGAATTGTGGATGGCTCCGGGCGATTCCGAAATGGATGTGGTGAAAAATTTAGTGTCGTTGGTCAAGGTGGAAGGATCGAGTACGGATTTGAGAGAGGGGTTTCATGTCAAGGATGTGGGGTATAATCCGGAGATTTATGTGGGGGATGAGAAGGTGAAGGGTGGTTTGAGGGTGGTCAGGGATTTGGAGGGTAAGCCGGTGAAACCAGTGTTTGATATTAACTAATTAAGTAGATAGATAGATTGGAGTAATTGGTATCTAGATAGTGGACAGTTTCTTTTTGGTGTTTTGGTGCTTTTTCAACATTTTGATATTTGTGTTGGTGTTGGTGTTGGTGTTGGTGTTGGTGTTGGTGGATGTTTTTCTAAATAATAACGGGTACTACTAGGCGAAGAGAAACAGAAACTGGTTGTGGATTTTGGATGATGCAATCAATAAAAATAGGAAAAAATCACTACAACCGAGATTGTTTTATAGGTATGAGTACTGCAGAATCTATAAGCCTCCCAGTTGCATATTTCAAAAAAGCTCGTGGACTCTGCTTGATCCAGCTCGATCCCATGCATTTTTTTCAATTTTAGAATACATACTGCGTTGTGCACTCACCATGCTCTAGCAAATTATTGAAAATTGTGCATTTCTAATTAAATTCAATAGTTCGAAGAATACATTGTATTTCATTTCATTGTTCCCGGCAAGGATGCATCGAATGTGACAGCAAGTTTCCAATAGGAGCCTTCTCACATGTTCCCTATTGGAGCATCACCAATCACCATTAAATACCATTTTATGTTGCATAGTGCACAACCAATACCAATACACATGCATATGACACTTTTTGTTCCAATACAAGCTCTGCTCTGAGCTCTGAGTTGTTAGCAGTTTTTACTATCTAAAAATTGTGGTGTTCACAATAGCAGCTACAATTTCCAATTGGGATGCCTGCAATGTCAACATTACCATTGAAGCTAGTTTCTTGTGATTGATTGGGTGGTTGTTTTGAACAAAATAGTCACACGCATGAACTTGAATTAGGAGAACTTGTTTGTGCACTTGCATGGGCCTGGGCATCTATTACCCTGGAATCATGTTTAAGAAAATGAAAATGTACACTGGAAGTACTAGAATTTTTCAATTTCACACTATGCTCCAGTATATTACAGTATATGAATTCTGAGGGTATTCAGCTCTTACTACTGAGAGCCTCAAACCTCAAAACTGATTCCATAATACCACCAAATCTCTTTGAAAGACAAGAAAATAGCAATCTACTGAGAAAGATTTGCCAATGAAGCTGACTACATTGTGAGTATTAGTATTAGAATTGTGCAACTTTGTGAAATGCCAAGATATACAGCGCACAGATCTCTACTTTCAACAAAACCCTTAACAATTCAAGAATCAGCCCACACAAATATGCACACTGAAATTGAAAAACTAGAACTGCATTAACTTTTAATATCAAAGGCAACTTCACTATACTATTGGGGTTATTATCTTCTCAGAAAATGAACTCTTTTGAGCTTAAAATATGATGCAACCCTAATTTATTTATCTCAAGATGGATATGGGCATCATGCTCTCTACTAAAACAGCAGATACATAGAAACATAATTTAAATTTTAATACTGTGTGAAAATAATGGAATCAAGATTTGTCATTAAAACAATATAAATTGCAAGGGGCCAATATTACAAGAATTGAAGACCTTGTCAGAAACAGAAATATTTTTTATTACTCATCAAAACCGGAGTAATTCAGTATGGATGGCATCACATTGACATTGGTCATTCATGATATGTGTATTTGTGGCTCATGGCATGTTGTTGTGACACTTAAATAATTGCTTACATGAAGTGTTTTACTCGTCACTGGGGTGGACATATTATTTCCGGGACCAATATTTCACAGGGTTTTGGGGGTCCCAAGTGCTGGGGTTTTGGGGGTCCCAAGTGCTTTGACTTTGGGTTTTTGGTCATGGGGGGGGGCACTGGGGTCAAACAAACTTTAGGTGACCTGGTCCAAATATTTTTTGTTGGCAGTCCCTTATTGATTGCAAATGCTGTTTTGAAGATCAAGCTCTTTCATCATCATCGGCATCACATTAAAATAACATTCTAGAGACACAAAAGAATTACAAACATGATATTGTCATTTGACAATCACCAATAATGGTGTAAGTGTAAGTCTAGTAAGCAGATACAGATACCAGCACACTGCTCAGACCCAGATTAATGCAAGAACTGAAGAAAAGAATCCCATCTGTGGTAGAGGTAGAGCTAGAGCATTCCTGGGAATGGGACACATTGCAATCCACACAACATCTATTATTTAATCACAACCCTCAGGAAACCCAAATCCACCTAGATCTAGTGCAGCAGACAATAAATGACGTACAGATTGATGAAGATGCAGCTACTATCTATCATTGCCATTGCAGCCTACATCAATATGTTATCCATAACCACAACTCAAATCCAAAATCCACAACTCATCACATCCATATCCATATGGTACCCACAACCCACCACAACCACAACCCACACCAACACCAACACCAACACCAACACCAACACACCGACAACCCCAACCAACATTCCCTTCTTTTCCAAAACATCCCAATTGGGCATTATATATCACATGCTCCATCCTATCATATTATGGTCATCCAGCACTATTGTACCAATGTCCACACAATTTGGAATTCCCCATCATAATAATATTCCACCAAAGGGCCAAAGGCCACAGAAACTTGAATTAGAATCTCGTAATTACCTGCCGTAATACCGGGAATTTCTTAACGTGGTACTAAGTACTAACATCACGATGTTGCATACGTTGCATACAGTCTGTCCTTCACCCCTAAACGGAATCACTTTTCAAATCGGAATTAATAACTGAATTACGCATGTAAGAACCCTTTATTACTATTCAATTCCTACATGTTATTTTTTGCTTCAACTTGAGCAAAATCACAAAATCCATGGCGGTTTTATCTATGTTGTTTGTGTTTTGTACGTGTCTCTTGCTTGCTACCTACCTAGGTAGCTTTGTTTGTTGTTCTTTTCGCTAGCTGTATTTCGCCAAAAAGAGAGGATGACGATGGATGACGAAAATGGCACATGGCACATGATTATTACTACTACGTGTCTCGACTTTGATTCTGGAAGATTTTGGATTCTTTCAAAAAATTAGAAGACATTCAACCTCATTCAACTTTGCCGCCACGGTTGCCTCTTCTTCATAGCCGCCGCTGCCATTCCTCATTTCCAACTACTACTCTGCTTTGCAACGTGAATCAAATTACAATCAAAGGTGCGTTTCTATTACATTATTATGTGGCCAGGCGTCCGTGCGTGGCTGATTGCTGTATAATCTCGTCGATCGGCATTCGACCTCGCCGTTGTCTGACCGCTTCGAGATTGTTCCATTCATTACTATTCCCATCCCCATTGCTCCGCGTCTTGCAAAATGATTTAATCCTCTCGCTAACTTTTCATTGCGCCTTTCTACTGCTTTCGTTTTAAATATTATGATTTCTTCCTCTCTCTCTCTCCATCGCCATTGCTCGCCGAAATAACAACTGTCGCCTGACTTAACAAACTCGATATTCTCAATTATCTACTTCTACATATCTTGTACACAACAACAACAATATATTATTTTTCACCAAACGGCCATTCTCCAAATACTACTGCATCTACCACGACAGGCAGTCAGACAACCAGCCAGCCTTCACTATAATTCATTCAGTCAGTAATCATCAAGTATCTTAAAATTCAATCAAATAAATAAATAAATACTCCAAAATGAAATTTTCATCCAGCGCCGCATTCTTGGCCACCGTCGCACTCGCCGGAGGAGCCGTCTCTTCTTCGTTGGCATTTTCTTCTTCGTCTCCCACTTCGAGATCAGTCGTCACTGCTGCCACCTCTCGCAGTAGCAGCAGCAGCGTGATGAAAATGGCAGCCACCATTGGAGAATCATCCACGGCTGCCGAAGTTGCGAATGGGGCGAATGGTGCCTTGAGGAGAAAGAAGACCAAGGAGGTTAGTTCGTTTTCTTTATTTTTTATTGTGTCTTGTGTATGTTCAATTATTGTTTGTGTGCTTGTTGATTGTGATTTATATGCACACTTTTTGTAGCATCGTGTCAAGAATTTTGTGTGCACTTGCGACTCCAGTGGAAGTTGTTGGAGGGATGGACAAATGTTTTTAGGAGACTGGACGGTCACGGTGTCATTTTAGAGGTCGTGTTCCAGATTCAGATGGGGCATTCGTTTGTTTCCCCTCGGTGTTTTACATGGGATGAATGCAGCAATTTATGGAAAGGAACGCAATATTCAGGGAGACAATTACATGCGTGTATGGGCCGCTCGGGACAATTATCATGTTGTATCGAAGGAGGGCGAGCGATAAGGAATGGCAACTGTAGAATGAAAGCGCTTACAATCGGTCAGGATGCGTCCTTCAATCAACCTTTTGTTCTGATTGCTACAGTATCCGGGGCTCAAATTTTTTATTACTTGTTTGACCATACTATCATTTGCAGCCATCGTTATTTTTTTTTCTTCATTATTGATTTGTGTGTAACTCACCCCCACACTATTTCTAATTCTGCCATCTTTCCCCCCTCCATCGCTAATGATATATACATATATTCATCGCACCGCATTATTCCCTCCCTCCCCTCCTATTCCCAAACAGGAACGCCTCGAACTCGCCTCCAAAGGCCTCCAAGTCCACGTCATTGGACTCTCCATCCACCACGCCCAAGTCGAAGTCCGCGAAAAACTCGCCATCCCCGAGGCCCAATGGAACGAACAATCCAACATCATTTGCTCCACCGGCCAAGTCGAAGAAGCCGCCATCATCTCCACCTGTAATCGATTCGAAATCTATTTCGCCGCAAGTGACGCTCGCGAGGCGAATGCACGCGTCATGGAATATTTGGCGGAACGGTCGGGATTGCCTGTCAGTGTTTTGAGGAAGAATATTTTCATGTTGGCGGGGGATGATGCCGTTTGGCATTTGATGCGCGTGGCGGGGGGGTTGGATTCTTTGGTGGTGGGAGAAGGACAGATCTTGAGTCAGGTCAGGCAGTGCCACTTGCATTCGATTGAGGAGGATGGATGCGGGGGCAAGGTGTTGAGTCGGTTGTTGAACAATGCGGTTGCGGCGGGGAAGCGTGTTCGTAGCGAGACCAACATTTCCAAGGGGTCGGTTAGTATCTCTTCTGCGGCGGTGGAGCTGAGTGAGGCACGATCTATGGAGGTTTTGAACTTGCCTTTCTCGGAAGCTCGATTGGCCGTGGTGGGAGCTGGTACCATGACAAGGCTTTTGGTGACTCACTTGGCCAGTCGGGGTTTGGAGAGAATTACCATTGTGAACCGATCCATGGCTCGTCCTATGGAGTTGCAGGAGCAATTCCCCGATGTGGAAATTGAAATTTGCCTGGAACCCGAACTTTGGGATGTGGTGGGAAGGAGCGATATTGTGTACACCGCCACTAGCTCAAATATTATTATTGACAAGAACTTGATGGAGGAGAATGGCTATAAAGGGGGACGACCATTGATGTTGGTTGATATTGCAGTCCCGAGAAATGTTGGATCGGACAGTATCGAGGTGCGTGCGATGATGCGAAACTAATTTACACAATGCATTTTTATCGTCATGCACTCACAAACTCATCTCACACTACATCTTTCTATATTATTTAGGTCGATGGTGTTACACCCTATAATGTTGATGACCTCAAAGCTGTTGTTGCCAAAAACACCGCAATGCGTCAACGAGAAATGATCGAAGCCGAAACCCTCCTCAAAGAAGAATCCAGTTCCTTCATCGGATGGCGGGAATCCCTCTCCGCCATTCCCACCATCAATCAACTCCAAGAACGAGCCAACATGTTCCGTCAAGAAGAACTCAAAAAGTGCACTAGGAAATTGTCTCAAAATGATAATTTCACTGACAGGGAATTAGAAGCAGTGGAAAGGCTGTCGAGAGGTATTGTGAATAAGATGCTCCACGGCCCCATGGCGCACTTGCGTCGAGCAGAGAGCGTGGAGGGAAAACAAGCTGCTTTGAAGGAGCTCAGTTCCATGTTCCGTTTGGAGGAAGACGAAGGTCGCGGAGGAAGGGGACGTCGTAGAAGATAAACATTCCTTTAATGCGGGGTGCGCTACGAAAGTTTTGGGACTCTCCTTTTGTATTCATTTGTGATGAGAATTAGAACTACACCAATCGTTTGGGGACAATAGAAGACTTTTAAATAGTAATATCTGGAATCTTATTTGTAGACAGATGTCCAAATTAAATGCCGTTAAACCCACTTAACATTAGAATTAGCTGTATGTGCTCCTTGATATAAGTGCCTTCGTTTTCTATGCACAGTGACCGATTAATTAGAGAGAAAAGCATTGAGCATTGGCCTTATCCAAAATGTCACATATTATCGAGCTGTTAGATTATTGAGGCAATATATGTCAAATATGATCCATGATCATACTTTGCACTGCAGAGCAAACATCTAGCGCACCACATTACGTAATAAGTATACCAGCACATCATTATCTGTCCATTTCATGTACAATTTCAAACTGTAGAACCAATTAATGAGTGCATGATTCTCAGAGTACATGGAAGTGCACGACTCGGCAATCATTTCAGTAATGTCGCAAGAGAAGTAGAATATCATCCTCTCTATCATGCGTACCATGCCAAAATGAACCCCAGGTCGCTCTTGCAGTTCCATTTATTTATTCGATGTTGTCAACCTGTTGAGGATATACATGTGGCACAGGATAGACTCCTTTGTCACAAAGCCAATCATTCCTTTGTGGCAAATTATTTTAATTGTTGCTAATGCATACATAGTAAACGTTCTCTTTCATCAAAATACGTGATCTCCACCTTCCTTGGTTGTGGTCGTGACGGATGTAAAGAATCGCGTGTTGTCTTTTCCACAAACCCCGTTTTGAATACCATGCCACTCTGTTGTCATATGTCCCATGTTTTTTGTAGGTCCCATTAATCTCACATGTTCCACATCCTTCTACGACCATTTCATCAAAAATATTAGCATAGTTCCTTGCCATGGTGTTATTGGTTTCTTCTGCAGTAATAACATCAAGACCAGGCGCAATAACACCAGCACCAGCAGCTGCTGATGCATCATCACTTGAACCAACACAAGTTATACCATGAGAGGTGCTACTGCCGCCCAGCATGGGCGAGACAGAACTTCCAATCTCGCGCAGTGGCCCAATGGAGACCCACTCGAAGTATTAACATCACTCACCTCCCACCGTTTTTCCACAGGCTGCATAAACGCTATCGCCTCCTTCATTCTGAGACTGTTTCATTTTCGACTTTGTGCACTTCATCTCACTATGCACCGCGTCCATCACTTGACGAACCATTTTCACCTGTTGATTGGCTGTATCCTCTTGCAACCCTGTGACCTTCCTATCACTATTCGCCGCGTCCATCACTGGATGAGCAAATTTTGCCTTTTGATTGGCCATGTCCATCAATAGAGTGGTGCATACATTCCATTTTGTGGCCGCCTCATAGCTCTGTTTAGCGGCTTTGAATTCGTAACTATGGTCCAAATAGTATTCCCAGTGATCAGCCCAGTAACCAGATCCATAGACAGCCATGGGGGTTTCAGTCAAAATAGATCAGTTTCAATAGAAGGGGTGCAAATGAAGACCTTTTGAACTATCTTAGTCACTGGGAAAATGGTGGTCTTATCTTAGATAATGATGCATTTTACAGTTAGATGATGGACCAAATACCTCATTCTACAAGAAGTATAAAACAGCTGAGTCAGACTTGGATGAAGATTGGAGGGAATAACATTTTTGTCTAATTTATTTTCTAGATTCAATTGTGCAATAATAGAGTACTAACTCCAACCAATTCTAGAGTACTAATGTGAATAAAGATCCGCCTTGCAAAATATTATTATTACAACACATTGACATCGATGAGGATTGTAGTATGGAGACATTTCCTCCCCACCTGCANAATGCTGGAGCATAGACCCAATAACGAGACGAATTCATCGACGACCATGGCAGCGCTTGCGTCCGTCGAATGGCCACAGCAAAACTGCAGCAGTAGTAAGGCAAGTTATGATGATAGTGACGATACTCTTAGTGAAGACGTCAAGGATTAATGATTTGGAAGGCGGGGCTCGCCCATTTCTTTGTAATTTTGTACTCCTAATATTATTTAGTGAGCGCAGTCGACCGGCTCGGCTGCTGGTGCTAGATGTGTTTTGATGGCGATCGATCTGAATGAGTGCAACCAGTAATTCTTTCACATGTGGGGTAAGGGATGCTCATATTTGTATCCGCATTTTTGACATGTCGGATCAATGTCTCATTATTTTTCTTTCCAATATCAATATTTGTTTCATACGACGACACAACTCGTGGCAGCTACAGATTATTGGTTATTGGTGGGTTTGTGTGGCAATGCACCACATAATCAGCAATACAAGGAACTCTGCCCCTACCTTATTCTCTCTCTCGTATTTTATATTCAAGATGTTGAGTTGGAAAATGAGTAGATTATTTACAATCCATCGATTTTGGAACCGTCACCCGGGATTTTATAGAGAGGACAGATTTGAAACTATGTACTTCATTCTCATCCATTTGGAGCATTTCTAATTTTTGCCGTCGTTATTTTTTTGCCTGTGCACTCATACTCTTTCCAAATCACAGGTTTTGCCCCTGACAGAGCGGACTTCATATTTGATTCCGTAATATTATCCTTACGTATGTTAATGCCTTCTATCTGCTCTTGATTTATGCAACAAAAAGCTCACCAACAATATACATTTCCTCTTTCAATAATGCAATGGGCGGCTTTACTTTGTTGCTCAAAACAAATTCCACAGGATAAAAATACATTTAGCCAAGTACCATGGGGGAATCCTCTGTGGTTGGGTTGTCATATGGAGAAGCAGACTCGAATGATAACCTACACACCACATCTTTGGATTCTCAAGATATTCTATCCTCCGAGGAGGCAACTTTAGACAATGATAATGCCGCCAACACCCCCAGCAACAATGCACTGTCGCCATCAATGAAACGTAGAACGAGAGAGTGTAATGTCTGGTTCCTCGCCTTGCGAGACGATGAACCCTTCAAGAAACTATTGGGGCAATGGGGTGATGCGAGTTCATTTCACTTCCCGCGGTCATATCTAGTCAGCTCGAACTCTGAGCAAAATAAGATGATTTCAAATGGAGAGGCAACACCAGAGATGATCTCATTCAGGGCACAGGTTTCACGTCTTCCTTTTGCAATTAGATTCCAGTTGGAACGGATACTGTTGGACAATAGCATCATCCCGATTCAGCACGAAGAGCAGCCCGAAGAGGCACGGGACGAGCTGAGACAGGAGATTGCCATCAATGCAAGGAGATTGGTATTCAACTTTGTTGAGCACGTCCTACCTCCGTTGTTGGAAATGGAATGGGAAGTAGATGTGGACAATTTTACGCTATCTGAGTTATTTGCTCTAGCAATTGAGGCTGACTTACGTGCTGCGAAAGAGGCAGTAAAAGAAGGCAAGTCCATTACTTTTGGCGACAATGCAATAATTCGTGCGATGGAGCAAGCTAATGATTGGCTTGTGAAAGCCGAACGCGTGTGTAGATCAAATGAGCCGCAGCTTGCCGTTGACTATGGATCTTTTGATATCAATATTTTGAAGAGGCGTGCAATGTGGCCAATAGCTGATTATAAATGCAAGTTCACCATTAATGGAGATCTAATCCCAGCAGACTATATCATCCCGGCTTTAATGGCACAGACATATACAACAGAAAGTCGTCGAGGGCAACGAGAGGGTGGCTGGTTGGTGCGAGACCGGTTCTGCTGCATCTCTAAAATCGAAACAGGAGAGCCTTTCCGCTCAGAAATGGTAGGATGGCTTCGTAACGAGCCAATGATGGTGAGTTTAAATGTATCTCATTTAATTGGTGGGGTTCTATCACTCTGCTTATTTTGTCGAGAAATGAATGCTAAAATTCATTTTTTGTAATAATAGTGTAACAGGAAATATGAGTTTCTTTTCGACAAGGGCGTGGCAGGCAAGACGTCAATATGGTGAGAATCCACTCTGATGTATTAGCGTTGACCTATTGTCTTGAAAAGTCATCATTGCTCATTAAAAAAACACTTGTACTGGTTATCTTGTATTGCTTGCAACTTTCAGGCTATACTCGTCGCACAACAGTAGAACGAGCCGCAGAAGGCCGTCATTGGAGGTGACACGAAATGTTTTTTTAAGTTCAATTGGGAGCTTTGAAAATACCAACGCATCAAAGATAGGGGATAGAATTAGGTGAGCAGGAAGTTGATACGAATAATCAGTTAAATTCTCAAATTGATACTTTTCACTGAGAATGAACTCATCGTAAAAGAAATCAACTCTCCATGAAATTTCCATAGTCTTGCATTTACTCAGACGCGGCCAATCATTTATCTCTCAGAAGAGTAAGTTTTTCTTCCTCATATTTGCACAGCCCGATGGTGTTTGATTTTTGTCTCGTGACAGACCTAACAAAATGATTCAATTAATGTTCTTCAGGCAAATTGAGGTAATTCCAGACATAATTCGTAATGGGTATTCATTTTCTGATGGATGTGGAGTGATGGGTATTGGAATAGCGCAAAAAATTCAAGAATCATTGAATCTGAGAAGTATTCCTGGGGCTGTACAAGTTAGGGTAGGCGGTGTGAAAGGCATGCTTTCGTTAAAAGTAGATTTTAAAGCAAATTCTATTGGCGTTCGTCCGTAAGTTTACCGTCGATGAGATTGTGCCTGACAACGATGGCGCGGCCCCTTCTCAACAGCTCACACTTTCATTTATGTTTTTCGTTCTCAATCAGTTCCATGATTAAATTTGTATCTAATCATCGTGTCTTAGAGGTACGGCTCTTTGGTTCTATCAATTTCTCACGTGCATCTTCAAAAACAAGATGTCATCAAGTTCTTACTCTATTCAAATTCTTTACTTTTTTAGGTGAAGCGTGAAGCAAAGGCCATAGCTGCCAATACCAAGCTTTTCAAGGAAGCGTTGCTTGTACTCGATCATCTAGGCGTGCCCGCAAAGGTATTTTATGACCTACAAGAAAAAGCTTGCGCAGAGTTTGCTAGTGAGCATGACGACCCCGAGTGAGTTAATGGTTATCCTGTAAGAAGAATTGTTACTTCTTGCATACATGGAATTATCACTCACTTTTTGTGCGTTGGTGTCTTCATTCTTTAGTGCACTTGAGATAATGCAAGAGCAAAGTCACCGCTCAAAAGAAAGTCAATACCTGAGAAATGCGGTGAGGTCTACTTCATTCTTTTCATTAGATTAATGTGTTTTGATCATCCTTGCTTGAATGACATCGTCACATGGACAAATC